>CAUYPK010081967.1:0-67209 GCA_963574355.1 Loris lydekkerianus
CTTATAAAATATTCTCCCAGGCCAATTTCTTCAAGTGTTTTCCCTGCACCTTCTTCTAGGATTTTTATAGTTTCATGTCTTAAGTTTAAATCTTTAATCCAGTGAGTCTATCTTAGTTAATGGTGAAAGGTGTGGGTCCAGTTTCAGTCTTCTACAGGTCTCCAGCCAGTTCACTTAGCAACATTTGTTAAATAGGGAATCTTTTCCCCACTGAATGTTTTTAATTGGCTTATTGAAGAAGTAATAACGTTAAGTAGCTGGGTTAATCTCTTGGTTCTTTTTTCTGTTCCATACATCTACCTCTCTGTTTTTGTGCCAGTACCATGCAGTTTTGATCACTATAGTATAATCTGAGATCTGGTAGCGTGATTCCTCCTGCTTTGTTTTTATTTCTGAGTAATGTCTTGGCTGTTTGAGGTTTTTTCTGATTCCATATAAAACAAAGTAGCACTTTTTTGAGATCTTTAAAGTATGACAGCAGAGCTTTAATAGGGATTGCATTAAAATTGTATATTGCTTTGGGTAGTATGGACATTTTAACAATGTTGGTTCTTCCCAGCCATGAGCATGGTATGTTTTTCCATTTGTTAACATCTTCAGCTGCTTTCTTGAACCATTATCTGTATCAGCTATGTTAGTTGAGTCCTCCAGGAAGCAGACACTGAGGCACAGTTGGGAGTGCGAGAGGTTTATGGAGGGTGGAAGTAAGGGGTGTGGACAACACCAAGGAAGATGAAGAGAAGGAAGCAGCACAGAGCAGGGAAAGCATTAGACCATAATCTAGATCTGAGACCTGTGACAAGAAATCAGAATTGGGGAGGGAGCGCATCAGACTGCAGTGCAGATCTCACAGCCTTAGTCAGCAGTCCGGTCTGATTGAGCTGGGTCCTGTCCACCTTCCTGGCAGGCATCCATAGTGGATGTTGCAGATCTGTCCTTGGTCCTCTGAGCTGAGTTCCTGGGTCTTTAAGGCTGGCTGTGACCATGGCTGTGAGTAGTGCCACAGTGGGGTCTCTCTGTCCCATGGCCCTCATATAGGCACAGCCAGCCTCGTTTTCCTCATGGTACCGGAGAAAGGAGGAGAGACCCAGCCTTTGGGCAGCATAGAAGGTAGCAGAGGATGGCAGAGAGAAGACAGCTCTGCTAACAAGGAGGCCTCAGGCCAGGTGGGGACTGTACCCAGGGTCAGGCCTGCTAAGAAATGCCAACAAGGAGTCCCACCTGCACGTTGCAGGCGCATGTGCCCCATATCCCCTCCCCCACCCCGTGTGTATGTTAGCTCTCTCTACCAGTATGAAAAATAAACTTTGGGTAGCACCTGTGGCTCAGTGGGTACCGGCCCCATATACCAAGTGGGCACAGGCCCCATATACCAAGGGTGGCAGGTTCAAACCCAGCCCCGGCCAAATTGCAACAAAAAAATAGCCAGGCATTGTGGCGGGCGCCTGTCCTCCTAGCTACTCAATAGGCTAAGGCAAGAGAATCACCTGAGCCCAAGAGCTGGAGGTTGCTGTGAGCTGTGATGCCATAGCACTCTACCAAGGGTGACAAAGTGAGACTCTGTCTCTAAAAAAAAAATAAATAAATAAAAAATAAGAAAAATAAACTTCATGTAACAGCAGAAAACCCAACAAACAAATAAACAAAAAATAACTCAGGCAAAAACAGAAACACTTGGGTCCTACAACATCTTCCTTAGAGAGTATACTTTCTAGGTCTTAAATCCTCCCTCATAAAAAAAAAATGTTATTATTTCCAGTGGCTAACACTTAGGTAGTAATTTACTATTCAGGAACTGTTTTGAGCCTCTTATAATTGCCATTAATTCACTTGATTTTCACAGTAAACTTTATGAGATAGGTACTATTATTTCACTCATTTTGTAGAGGGTAGAATGAGGAATAGAGACATGCAGTGAGTTTTCCAAGGTTGTATAACCAGCAGGCAGTGACACCAGTGCATAGATCAAAGCAGCCTGACTCTAGGTCCACCTAGGAACCCTTAGACTGAACTGCCCATTAAAAGATTCATCAAGCCTCCCTAGGACACCTCAAGAAATCTTACAGAAAGATTTAAAAATAGGCAGTTACTTGATAAAACTTAAGCCAAAGAAAAGTCCTTTTCTGAGTGGATTCTCCTACTTGTTTCTCTGACTGGGAGCCAGTGTTGCCGGGTGCCAGACCTCATCACTAAAGCCTGATTCATGTCCCTGCTGATTCTGGGGCTTCGGAGAAGGCTCTTTTAAATCTGAAAGTTGGTCTCCCCCTAAGTTGTTACTCCCTACCCCCTTTCTAAGCAGTCTGGGCCTAAAAGCAAATCAATTAATACTTGGAAAGGAGATCATCTCCCAGCAGCATTCCATAATAGTTAATTGATCTCTTCCTACCTATTTGCCAAGACCATTCAGTGAGTCTCTTGGGCTAGGGACTAAGGAAAAGCCTCTTAAATTCACTTTGATCTTTTCTAAGTTGTAATTTTCTACCCTTAGGAAATAAGCAAAGCAATGAATGCTTAGTAATAAATCAAGGTAGAAAGCAGACTAATCCATTTTAGAAAGATTTTTCTACTGGAAGGTTTCTTTCTAGTTAACCTTCCTTCTCCCATTACCCAGAAAATTAAAAAGAATGTCTAATTCCCTGAGCAAGTTGATTAATCCATATTTCAATGTGAAATAAAGTTAATATTTATGGCTATCAATCTGATTTTTCTCTGGAGAACCTATTCTTTTGATTAATATTTTTCCTCTGCAACTTTATCACTTACCTTGTGACTCTCTCCAATCTATTTTTTCCTTGTTTGAGAATGGCTTAAAAATTCTGCATTTAGCACAAGAAAATGTGCATGGAATTGGTTGAGGGGATAAATATCACAGAGCTACTCGTGGGACTTGGAAATTCACATCGTTTTTTTCGGGGAACTTAAAGTGAAACAGATAGCTATGTCTGTGAAGTTGTGGTTTGTGGTCTAGCACTTGGCCATAGTATTATATAATGTACATTACCAGTTTTGGAAATTAACGGTGAACCCAATGCCATGTTGTTTCACCGTATTTGCGGATATAATATATATAAGATTTGTCAAAGCCTGTGAAGCATTTTCTAGGTTCCAGAGAAGCAAGGGTCATGTTTCTCAAATTATAGTCCATGATCACCTACATCGATCACCTTATAGACAGTGTTAAAAACAGAAATTTCTTGACCCCTGGTGGAAATACTGAATGAGAATATTTAGAGTCTGGCCCAGGAATGTACATTTTTAAAATTCTTAGCACACTAAAGTTTAAGGACCATAAGTTAGACAATGTCAACAGTACCAGTTAATAATCGCCTGAGGGTAGACTTTTTTTGTAAACACTCATGTACTCTTAGGCTGATTCTACAATTCATGTGGAAAATTAAAAGAACTAGATTAGTTAAAATAATTTTTTATTAGTTTTATTTTCTTTTTGCTTAAACTCAGGGTAAGAAAGTCAAAATAATTTTGAAAAAGAATAAGAAGTTAGGAAGGGTCATATTACTTGGTTTCAAGACTTACTAAAGGGTATAGTAATCAGGACTGTGGGATACTGACAAAGAGATGAGCACACAGATTAGTGGCACAGAATAGAGAATCCAGAAATAGACCCACACAAATTTTGACCAAGTGCATTTTCACAAAAGCAGAAAGGACAGTCTTTTCAACCAATGGTACAGAAATAATTGGATGTCCATATGCATAAACGTGAACTTCAAACTATACCCTAAACTTTATATAAAAATTAACTAAAAATGGGCCCTAGATCTAAATACAAAATGCGAAACTATTAAACTTTTATTTATTTTATTTTATTTATTTTTCAGACAGAGTCTCACTTTGTCGCCCTTGGTAGAGTGCTGTGGTGTCATAGCTCACAGCAATCTCTAACTCTTGGGCTTAAGCAATTCTCTTGCCTCAGCCTCCCAAGAAGCTGGGACTACAGGCACTCACCACAATGCTCGGCTGTTTTTTTGTTGCAGTTCTCATTGTTGTTTAGCTGGCCCGGGCTGGATTCAAACCCGCCAGCCTCAGTGTATGTGGCTGGCACGGTAACCACTGGGCTATGGGTGCAGAGCCAGGAGAAAATCTTTTTGAACTTGAGGTAGGCAAAGAGATCTTACAACGGTAAAACATGATCAGTAAAAGAAAAAAATTGATGAGCGGGAATTGATTGAAATTTAAAGTTTTGGGCAGTGCCTGTGGCTCAAGGAGCAGGGCACTGGTCCCATATATCGGAGGTTGTGGGTTCAAACCCAGCCTCAGCCAAAAACTGCAAAATAAATAAATAAAGAAAGAAAGAAATTTAAAGTTTTACTTTGCATAGACATCATGAACAGAATGAAAGATAAGTTACAGACTGGAAGAAAATATTTGAACATCACATAAATGACAAAGGACTTTTATTCAAAATATATAAAGAACTCTCAATACAGAACAGTAAAAAAACAAACAACTTAATTTAAAAAAAAAAGCAAAAGTTTTGAACACATGCTTTGTCAAAGAAATAACACACAGATGGCAAATTAACATATGGAAAGATGTCCGACATTGTCATTTATTAGGGAAATGCAAATCCCTAATGTGATTCCACAATGAGATAACATTATACACCTATAGGAATGACTAAAACAAAACAAACTGACAATTCCAACAGCTGACAAGGATGATGTGGACCCACTGGAACTCATGTTGCTAATAAGAATAACAAATGGTATAGCCATAGTGTATTCCTAGAAAACTTTGTCAGTTTCTTATAAAGTTAAAAACATGCACTTATCATGTCAGGTATTTATCCAAGAGAAATAAAAATGTCTGTTCACACAGAAGTCTGCATGTGAATATTTACAATAACTTTATTCATAACTGACAAAAGCTGGAAACAACTCAAATGCCTTTTGACTGATAACTGAGTAAACAAACAGCAGTGTGTCCATTCAGTGAAATGCTACTCAGGGATAAAGGATGAACTATTGTCCATGCACCAACGTGAAGGACTCTCAGATGCATCTTCCTAAGTGAAACAAGCCAATAGCTACATACTATGTGATTCCTACTTTGGGACATTTAGGGAAAGGCTAAACTCCTAACTGATTAATTTTTTGAGAGGGAAAAGTCAGAATTTTGTAAATGCTTTAGAATTGGAGAGGATTCAAGGTGGTTATGCTAAATCAGCATTTAAATCAGTTAGGACAGATAACTGATCAGTAGTTGCTAGAAACTCAGAGAGAGGAGAGTTTTTGACAAAGGGGCAGCATGTATGAGGGAGTTTTTTGGGTTAATGGAATGTTCCAAATCTTAATTGTGGGTGTGGTTACATCACTCTATGCATTTGTCATGACTCAGAGCTATATGTTAAAAGATACTTATGCAAATTTAAAATATATATATTTTTAAAATCAGCAGAGACATATCTGATTCAAAACTGCCAACAGAATAAAACCAATGTTTACTGAGCGCATATTATGAGCAGAACCTGGACTGGTGATGCAAGGAAAAGAAACCTCATAGCAAGATCCTTTGCCCCACAGACACCAATCTGCTGGTAAACAGCAACAAGTACACAATTAACTCCTATAAGACAATGAGGGACATATCTCAAAAAAGGAGCAAAGAATGTATAAGTGAAGGACCCTGGATTCTAACAAGAATTGTAAGCTTGGAGGACCCTAGGGCTGAGTCATATTAGAAATAAAGCAGATTGTAAGCTGACCAGAAATAAGATGGGAGAAAGTTACGAGCATGGAAAAATGTGGTTATTGATCTGGGAAGGGAAAGTAATAGAGGTAAATTCTAAATGTAATGAGATAGAATCAATGGATGTGATGCTATTTTTAAAAAGGCAAGTCAAGTAGTTCAGTCCTGATTCCTCCCAAGGAAAGGAAATGAACAGATAAAGGGTATGAAGTTGTGTTGACTTTAGAGTCCATTAGCAATTTTTCTTTATACCTTCCCCATCCCCCATCAAAATAGTTTCCTGCTCTAAGAACTACTGCAAACAAACAAACAACAACAACAAAAAAGCAGGTTTTCGGTAAGCAGAAAACAAAGTTTATTATCCAGAGAGACTTCTTTTTGCTTGGTGTGAGCGACTCACCTAGTAGTTAGATGCTAAAGAGGTGGTTGATAACAAAGAGGTATAAAATAAAAACTTAGAGCATCATGTGTCTAAAATAGTGGTTTTAAAAACATGGACCTGGGACCAGCTGCAGAACATTCTTGGGGAAATTGTTAGAAATGCAGTTTTGAGGCTTTATACTAGACCTGCAGACTCAGAAACTCTGGTGTTGGGCCCCTCAATCTGTGTTTTAGCAGCTTTGCAGAGGATTCTGGTGAAGGTTTGAGAAGTTTGAGAATTTGAGATGTGGAAACTGAATGCTGTGCTTACCTATTGTAAGCTGCTGAAGCTGATAAAGAAATGTCAACTGTTAGAGACCCGCCCCCTCCCTGAGATCCTCATGGGGCCTAATTGAAGACTCTTTCCTGACCAGTGAGCAAAGGGACTTGTTTTAACCAGTCATGTAAGATTTATGGTCAGTCCTCTCCAGAGCATTAGTTTTAAATGCTGATTTAGCATAACCACCTTGAATCCTCTCCAATTCTAAAGCATTTACAAAATTCTGACTTTTCCCTCTCAAAAAATTAATCAGTTAATTTTTTTTCCTTAACTGAAGAGTGTTTTCTTATCAGGCAGAGAAATAAACTCTGCTTTGTGTTTTGATGTTAAAGCTCTGATCGTCTTTGTTTTATTCTTTTACAGACAGCAGGCAGTTGGCAGGTGATCTGACACCTCTAGGATGCCCATTTAGTAAATTTACTTTGTCATCCCTGGGTAAGCCCTTTAGAATAATTGGAAGACCACTATTCTAAGACTGACAACTCAAATTGTTAGAAACCCGTGAGCAAGCTACTTAACTTTTCATAGAGTCAGTTTCCTCAACTGTAAAGAGCAAGGAGGTTATTATCCTGACCCTACCACCGTCCTAATGGCTGCAAAGTTACTTAGTAAAGTAGAACGTGAATACATATTTAAGTACTATTATAATTTTTTGAGTCTTTAATATGCTCAATTTTTCCCCTGGTCATAGGAGTACTATAGGGAAAGCCTGCAGCCTGGGTAAGGTCCAGATTCCTCTGGAGCTACAGGGTATCCACTGTTGTTTTGGAATTATTCTGGGCAAATGGAATAACAGAAAATATTCCAGTCTAGGGGATGATGGATAAAAACATTAGATGAGTATAGAAATATGTGATAGACTTTCCATCCGAACTTGGAAATGACATTGCAAATGGGTGTGCAGTTTCACAACGAACAATGCTCTAATCCTTAGAATAAGAAATTGGCTTCTAGCAAATCTTCTGAGCTTCTGCAAATGGTGAGGCAGTGAAAGTGTTCTGCATTCCAGGCATCTCATTACCCCAAGGAAACAGACAGGGTGCAGGTGGTGTCAGATATCTAGCGGTCCATGGGAATAAACTGCTGCTCCTGGCAAATAGTTGGTAATTTATGCTGTATTATCTGTTAAGGGCCAATTAGTCCCTGCACTGTGTGTAGCATTTCTGAAGAATCAAAAAAAATGTGTTCTGCTTAAATAATATCTTGACTCAAGGCAATTATTATTCTGATGCATCTGACATTGGAATGAACCGGATACTTCCCCCAGGGTTTGTAGGAATAAGAGGATTTTTCTAATGCATGTTAATATTGAAAAAGAAAGTAGATATCTGGGCTTGGTTTAAAAGGGGTAAGCAGAAGTTCGAGACCAGACTGAGCAAGAAGGAGACCCTGGGTCTATTAAAAATACAAAAAAAAAAACTAGCCAAGCGTGGTGGTGGGCACCTGTAGTCCCAGCTACTGGGAAGGCTGAGGCAAGAGGACCACTGGAGCCCAAGAGTTTGAGGTTGCTGTGAACTATGATGCCATGACACTCTACCCAGGATGACAAAGTGAGACACTGTCTCAAAAATAAATAAAATAAAATAAAAAAGGTAAGCAGAGAGTTAAGTCTTATGAAGGAAGGAAGGAAACTTATGGTTTATCTAGCACTTACCGTGTGTCAAGCGCTGGGCTAAATGTTATGCATATTAACTTTATCCTCACAATAACTCTGTCAGATATTATTCCCCTCATTTTTAACAGTGGTGGAATGGTTAAGTGATTTCCACAAAGTGACATGGAACACAGTTTCTGGCAGAGCTGGGATTTAAACTCAGATGGTGGTTTCTGTCCCAAACAGTTGCAGCAGCATCCTGGGCTAAACAGCTCCTCTATCCACCCAGATCTCCTCTCTGCCCTTCTCTGTCTTTCTCTGTGCTGACAGAGGCTGGCCCAACTTGCCTTCTGGTTTCCAGTTGTGTTTGGCTAACAGGGACTTCCAGGGAAGCTGAGGAGAAGGAAGGAGAAGCCGGGTGTTGTGCTCCCTCCCCAGCCCCTTTTGCTCCATAGTCTGAAGTCTTGGCTCCTCTCAGCCTGTCCTCGCCACCCAGAAGACCAGAAGAAGAGATAATCATTCTCTCTTTTGAGGCCCTACACCCTGCCCACATCTCCTCAAATCACCCAGTTCAGTGTACCATAAGGTACATTTTAGCTTGTTCAGGCTGAAAGACACCAAGGCTTAGCAAGGACCAACCCCACTTCCCCCACCCCTGGTTTTGCTGTGACTATCCTTAGTTCTGATTCAAATGAAGTTGTTGAACTTCCTACTTCCACAGTATTCTATCCAAACAGCTCCTGGTTCAGTGTTTAGGGAGGGTCTCTACTTTTCCACTCTTGGTCACTGAGGGAAACAAAAGACTTTTTATGAGCAAAAGCATCTCACTGAGCCATATGTAGTTTCAGCATGATGATGATGTTCAGAGCTCCATGAAAAATAACCATACAATGTGACATCCGTATAAAGTTCTATACCTTTACATTCATTGCTTTCTATTTAAACATGTATTAGAAGCTACATGTGTGTCCAGAAAATAAATAGTTGGAAATGAAGCTTCAATAAAACTTAACTCCTATCAAGACACATAGTAGCTAATGAAGGTTTCACTGCTGAACTGGTTCATTAAACTAACAAATCTGGTCTGTTTTGGCAGTGCTACGGAACTTGTGTTTTCCAAGTGAATTCATTACCCAGGATTTCAGAAGGGTAAAGAAGAAATAGAAGCAGAATATTAAACAGGGTAGATAAAAGGAATATTTTTACACATTAATTTTATTGGTATGATTAAAACCTTTGATGATCAGAAGGTGCAGTAGTCCTAATATTTTCAAAGGTGTCACTCTTAAAAATCTAATGTCATGCATTGATGGGTAATAATTTTTGAAAAAAATTGTTTCATCATGTTTTTGTATTTGAATGACAAGGGATTTTGAAATCATTATCTTACCTGGAGGTAGTTATCCTATTATTAAAATAATTATAGTACGTACACCAAGAAAGGAAGATACAAACAGGTAATATTTTAAATATCTTTCTATCATTATGAAATGTCATTTGTAATTCATAGTAATACACTTACCTCAATGTCAACTTCAATATATAGAACATAACGATACCGATTTTCTTTGATTGGTGTTTGTATGGTATATCAACCTTTTATTTCAACCTTTCTCAGTTTAATGTATAACTGGTAAGTGACATATAGTTTGGTTTGGTTTTTTATTCAGTCTGACACACTTTGTCTTTTAAGTGGATTGTGGAACACCTATATTTAAAATAATTAATAAGCTGGGTTTGATGGGCCATGCCTCTAATCCCAACATGTTGGGAGGCTGTGGTAGGAGGATCACTTGAGGTCAGGGCAATCTAGTGAGGTCTTGTCTCTACAAAAACTTTTTTAAAAAATTAGCTGGGTGTCATGGTATGTGTCCGAAGTCCGCGCTACTCAAAGTATGAGGCAAGAGGAGCCCTTGAACCCAAGAGTTTGAGGGTGCATGAACTATTACTGGGTGACAGCACTCCAGTCTGGGCAACAGAGTGAGACCCTGTCTCTAAAAAATAAGCCAATATCATGGCACAATGGTAGCACACTTGATTCCAGATGAAAATAAGTAAATAAATAAGTGAAAAATAAAAATAAAGTAATTAATGGTGCAGTTTAGGTCTAACATCTTGCTATTTGTCTTTTTGTGTTTTGTTCCTTTACTTCTTGTTTATTGCCTTCTTTTGGATTATGGAATTTTTTGGGGGGGGGATTATGAATTTTTTATTATTCCATTTTTCTCTTTTACTTGTTTTTTAGTTGTATACTCTTCCATAATTCTTTTTGTGGTTACCCTAGAGATAACTGTATGCATCCTTGCTGTTATAATCTACCTTAAATGTGTATTTTGGGTTGACCACCTTCTAAATAAGGGAAGAACCTTTCCAACAGTGTAATTGCATTGACCTCCTTCCTGCAGTTTGAGCTATTGTTACCGTTGGATGCTGAAAGATAGAAAAGTGCTGCAAAGAACCAGGCCAAGGTAACAGCAGAGATATATTAAGAGCATCTGTAAGCAGAAGGGTTGCTGCTGAAAATGGAAGATGGTGACAGTGTCAGTTAGGGTAAAGGGCTTCTTTTAAAGCAATTCACAGTGTGACGTGCGCGCCTGTAGCTCAGAAGGTGTCAGGTGTGTCATGACAGAGATCAAAGGTCATCTGCTGGAGACCTTGTAAAAGGTTCAAGGATTATCTGCTAGAAATCTTCTGTCACCTGGAAGGAAAGTTTTATAGAACCAGAAACTCAAAGAGTTCTAGTCTTCTTCTTTTTTTTTTAATCCAATTCCTAGTTTATTCATCAAACATTTAGATCAGGCTGTATCTTAACCTGACCATTGACAAATGCCTTTGGGAATAGAGGACAGCATTTTTGAAAAGCCTTATCCAAGAAATAATTTTCTTTCAAAAGACAAATCCGAGACACAGTGAATTGGATTTTCAGTGAGCAAATGTTGGTTTACTACATCAGTATTTTCCTGGATGGCACCACTGACCACAAGCAGAAGCGAAGACCAATGTCAGGAAATCAATCAGAGAGCCTGCAGAAGCTACTCGAAAATTTTCCAGGTGAGACCTGGGCTATACCACTGCATGGTGCTAGGATTGATGGTCTTTGTTGCAATGTGCTGTGGTCTCAATTCTCTGACAAATAAGTAAGGAGTGAAGTTCATCTCCCAATGCAGGATTCAGACAACAAGCTTTAGAATAATACTGGTTAGCTGTTGCTTCATCCTTTGCCATGCCCAATCCAAGCTGAAGACATCTGGCATGGTAGATGCTTGCTATGGCCATGCTTCAGTTGATGAACTCCGGCAGACAGTCTGTGACCTGGGCTATCATGGGGATGTCATGAACTTCATCATAGTCAGTGATCCTTTTGGAAAATGTGACACACTTTGTAAAAAATTTCATGTTATAATAGTACTCCGTGAAAGACATTCCATTCCCTTGTTTTGCAGCTTCTCTTAAGCAGTGCAGAGCAGCTTCAGTGTCCTGGTAGATATCTTGTCCATAAAAGCACATCAGACCAAAAGCACCCTGCGACTCCTGGGCTTCTGAATGCCAATAAAATGCCTTTTTCTAGCTCTTTTGGCTCTTTTTTTTTTTTTTTTTTTTTTTTTTTAGGCAGAGTTGCCCTTGGTAGAGCGCTGTAATATCACAGCTCACAGCATCCTCCAACTCTTGGGCTTAAGTGATTCTTCCAATATTGAGTTCTTTGAGGCTTCTCCATACTTCATCCCAAAAAAGTTATATTGGTTTGCAGTCCCACTCTCAGTGTAAAAGTGTTCCCTTCTCTCCACATCCATGCTAGCATCTGCAGCTTTGAGACATTGTGATGTGGGCTATTCTCACTAGAGTTAGGTGATATCTCAGGGTAGTTTTGGTTTCCATTTCTCTGATGAATAGGGACGATAAACATTTTTCCATATGTTTGTTAACCATTTGTTTTTCTTCTTTAGAGGAGGTTCTATTCCTGCCTCTTGCCCGGTGATATATGGGATTGTTGGGTCTTTTTTTGTTGATTAATTTGAGTTATCTGTAGATCCTAGTTATCAAGCATTTTTCCTATTCAAAATATGCAAATATCTTTTCCCATTCTGAAGGTTGTCTGTTTGCTGTGGTTGTTGTTTTGTTAGTGGTACAGAAGCTTTTCAGTTTAATTCAATCCCATTTATTTATTTTTGTTGCCATTGCCATGGCAGTCTTCATAAAATCTTTCCCCAGGCTGATAGCTTCAAACTTTTTCCCCATACTTTTTTCAAGGATTTGTATTGTTTCTTGCCTTAGGTTTAAATCTTTTATCCATCTTGAATCACTTTTTGTAAGTGGTGAGAGGTACAGGTCTAGTTTCAGTCTTTTACATGTGGTTATCCAGTTTTCCCAACACCACTTATTGAATAGGGACTCTTTTCCCCAGTGTATGTTCTTGTTTGGTTTATCAAAGATCAGGTGGCTATAAGAAGTTAGTTTCATCTCATGGTTTTATTTGGTTCCAAATGTCATTGTCTTTATTTTTGTGCCTATACCATGCTGTTTTGATCACTATGGCCTTGTAGTACAGCCTAAAGTCTGGTAGGGAGATACCCCTGGCTTTGTTTTTATTATGAAGAATTGCCTTGGCTATACAGGGGTTTTTTTCTGGCTCCATACAAAACAAAGAATTAATTTTTCCAAATCTTGAAAGTATGATGATGGTCTCTTAATGAAAATTGCATAGAATCTGTAGATTGTTTGGGAAGTATAGACATTTTAACAATGTTGATTTTCCTCACCCATGAGCATGGTATGTTCTTCCATTTCTTAATATCTTTTGTTATTTCTTTTCATTTCATAATTTTCTTTTTAGAGGTCCTTCACCTCATTAGTTAGGTACATTCCTAGGTATTTCTTTCTTTTTTTTTTTTTTAAGCTACTGTGAAGGGAACTGTGTCCTTGATTAGCTTCTCAACTTGATTGTTATCAGCATATACAAAGGTTACTGACTTGTGGATATTGATTTTATATTCTGAAACATTACTGTATTTTTCAATGACTTACAGGAGTCTTGTGGTTGAGTCTTTGGTGTTCTCTAAGTATAAGATCATATCATCAGCAAAGAGGGAGAGTTTGACCTCCTCTGCTCCCATTTGGATGCCCTTTATTTCCTTCTCTTGCCTCATTGTATTGGTTAGAACTTTCAGCACTATGTTGAATAGCAATGGTGACAGAGGACAACCTTGTCTGGTTCCAGTTATAAGTGGAAAAGCTTTCATTTTTACTCCATTCAGTAAAATATTAGCTGTGGGTTTGTCATAGATAGCCTTGATCAGTTTAAGAAATGTGCCACCTATGCCTATATACTCTTCAGTGTTCTAATTATAAAAGATGCTGGATTTTATTGAATGCCTTTTCTGCATCTATTGACAGGATCATATGCTCTTCATTTTTGCTTCTGTTGATATGGTGAATTATGTTTATGAACTTGGGTATGGTGAGTTAGGCTTATGAACTTGGGTATGGTGACTTATGTTTATGAACTTGGGTATGTTAAACCAGCCTTGCATCTCTACTTGATCATGATATATGACTTTTTTGATGACAAGCTGTAATCTACTGGCTAGAATTTTGTTGAGAATTTTTGCATCTATATTCATTAATGAAATTGGTCTGAAGTTCTCCTTTTTAGTTGTGTCTTTCTCTGGTTTTGGTATCAGGGTCATGTTTGCTTCATAGAAAGTGGTGGGAAAGATCCCTTCCTCCTCATTTTTTTTGGAAAAATTTCTGCAGTATGGGAATAAGCTCTTCTTCAAAGGTTTGATAGAATTCCAGTGTGAAGCCATCCAGACCAGGGCATTATTTTGTTTGGAGTTTTTTTTATTGTTTCTTTGATCTCAGTTCTTGAAATTGGTCTGTTCAAGAGATCTGTTTCTTCTTGGTTAGGTCTAGGGCGACAGTGTTGATCCATTTCCTCCATATTGTCAAATTTCTGGGCATAGAAATTTTGTAGTATTCAACAAATGATCTCTTGTATCTCTGTGGCATATGTTGTTGTTTCCCCTTTATTATTTCTGATTGAGGTTATCAGAGATTTTGCTTTTCTGTTTTTAATCTGGCCAAAGGTTTATCAATTTTATTTATTTTTTTGAAAAAACCAACTTTTTGTTTAGTTAATTTTCTGAATGATTCTTTTGTTTTCAATTTCAGTAATCTCTGATTTAATTTTGGTTATTTCTTTTCTTTTGCTGGGGTTGGGATTAGATTGTTTTTCTAATTCCATTAGATGGTTTGTGAATTTGTTGATGTGCTCTCTTACTGTTTTTTGAATGTAGACGTCTAATGGGATACATTTCCTTCTTAAGAATGCTATTTATGGGCTCAGCATCTGTAGCACAGTGGTTATAGCACCAGCCACATACACTGAGGGTGGCAGGTTCAAACCTAGCCCAGGCCAGGTAAAAAACTGCAACAAAAAAATAGCCAGGCACTGTGGCAGGCACCTGCAGTCCCAGCTACTTGGGAGGCTGAGGCAAGAGAATCACTTAAACCCAAGAGTTTGAGGTTGCTGTGAGCTGTGATGCCAAGGGTGACATAGTGAGACTCTGTCTCAAAGAAAAAAAAAAAAAGAATGCTATTTATATATTGTTGAATTTAATTTGTTAACATCTTGTTATTTTTGTTTCTGTTTATGAGCTATATTGGTCTAAAGTTTTCTTTTCTAGTACTGCATATGTATCTACCTGATTTTGGTATCAGGATAATGCTGGCCTCATAAAGCAACCTGGGAAGTATTCTCTCATTTTCTAATCTTTGGGAGAAATGGTATAAAAATGATGTTATTCTTAAACCTTTGGCAAATTCACTAGTGAAACTATATAGGCTTTTGCCTTTCTTTTTGGGAAGACGTTAAACTATGAATTTAATCTGTTTAATATGTATGGCAATATCCAGGTTATTTATTTCACTTCAAATGAGTTTTGTAATTCATGTTTTTTGAAAAATTATTTCATTTTTATCTAAATTGTTGAATTTTTGTATATAGAGTTCTTGTTTGTAGTGTTCCTTTATTATGCTTTTAATATCTGCAAGGTCTGTCGTCATATCCTGTCTTTTCATTTCCAATATTAGTAACTCTCTCTCTCTTTCTCTCTGTCATCTAGCTAAAGGTTTGTCAGTTTCCTTGAGGTAATGACTTTTTTGATTTTTTTCCTAGTGGTTTCTTTTTTTTCAGTTTCATTGATTTTGCTCTTATCCTTATTTTTTGCTTCCTTGTGCTAGTTTTTTTTTATTTCTCTAGGTGGAATTTTAGATGATTGATTTTAAAACTTGCTACTTAGACAATATAAGCATCTAATGCTATAAATCTCTCTGTAGGCAATGTTTTTATTGTATCCATAAATTTTGATATGTCATTTTCATTTTTTATTCTGTTCCAGGTATTTTCTCATTTTTTTTCTTTCAATAGTCAAATATTTTTAAAGAACTCAAGAAGAGTAGTTGCTTACGTTACCTATATATTTGCCATTTTTCTGCTCTTTCTTCATTCCTGATGTCAAGTTTCCTTCTAGTACCATTTTCCTTCTGTCTGAAGGACTTCATGATGTTTTTAAATCAGGTATGCTGACTCTTAGTTTTCCTTCATCTGAGAATGTTTTTATTTCACTTTCCTTCCTGAAGGAAATTTCTTCTGGATATAAAATTGTGGTTTGACAATAATTTTCCTTCCTGCACTTCAAAAATGTTGTTCCACCTCCTTCTGTTTTCCATAGTTTCTGAAGAGAATTCCATTGTCACTTGAATTATTGCTTGCCAATAAATAATGAGTCATTTCCTTTGGTCACCTTCAAGTGCTTTTTTGTGATTGTTGTCATTGATTTATATGTTTAATTAGAATGTGTCTAGGAATGGATTTCTTTAGGTTAATCCTCTTGAGGTTTGCTGAGCTTTAGTCTGTAGATTTGTCTTTCACAGAATTTGAGGTTTTTTGTTTTTTTTTAGCCATTATTTCTTCAAATACTTTTCCTGTGGAGCGCTCTTTATACCTCCTTATAGAACTCTGAAGACATCAATGCTAGCTAGACTTTTTGGTATCACATCTCTGAAAGTCTATTTATTTTTCAAAATCCTCTTCTGTTGTTCACTTTGGGCAAAATCTGTTGATTTATTTTCAGGTTAATTTGCACTTCTCTTTTTTTCTACTTCAAAATATTATGGGGGTACAAATGTTTTTGGTTACACTGATCACTTCTGTAATGCTTGAGTCAGGTTTATAAGTGTATGCATCACCCAGATAGTGTTCTTTTTCCCCACTAGGTAGATTTTTACCCATCCCCTCATCCCCCTGCTCCCCTGCTTGATTTCCATTAAGTTTTACTTCCCTCTGTGCACTTGTCCTCATCAGTTAGTTCTAGTTTAATAGCAAGTATGTGGTGTCTTTGTTTTTCCATTCTTTAGATTCTTCACTTGGGAAAATGGTCTCCAGTTCCATCCAAACTGTTGCAAAGGCCTTAATTCATCCTTCTTTGTGGCAAAGTAGTATTCCATGGTGTACATATACCATATTTTGTTAATCCACTCATGAATGGGGGCACTTGAGTTAATTCCACATCTTTGCAACTGTGAATTGTGCTGCAATAAACATTTAAGTGCAGGTGTCTTTTTGATTAAACCACTTCTTTTCCTTTGAGTAAATATCCAGTAATGAGATTCTGGATCAAATGCTAGGTCTACTTTTAGTTCTCTGAGGAATCTCCATAGTGTTTTCCATAGAGCTTGTATTAAGGAGCAGTCCTATCAACCATGTATAAGTTTGTTCCTTTTTTTCTGCATCCATGTTAGTGTCTATTGTTTTGGGTTTTTAAAATAAATGCCATTTAAATGGGATAAATTGATATATCATTGTGGTAGTTTTAATTTGCATTTTTGTGATGATTAATAACATTGAACATTTTTTCATCAGTTTGCCATTTACTTATCTTCTTTTGAAAAGCTTCTGTTCATGTCTTTTGCCCACTTTTTGATGAGGTTGTTTGATTTTTTTCTTGTTGATTTGTTTGAGTTCTTTGTAGGTTCTGATGATTAGCCCTTTGTCACATGTATAGCTTGCAAATATTTTCTCCAATTCTGTAGGTTGTCTATTTGGTCTGTGGGTTATTTCCTGAGTTCTGTAGAGGCTTTTTAATTTAATCAAGCCCTATTTATTTACTATTTTTGTTGCTGTGATTGCTATTGTGGTCTTCTTTATAAATTCTTTGCCTAGGGCAATATCTAGAAGAGATTTTCGAGCATTTTCTTCTGGTGTTATTATGGTTTCACACCTTACATTTAAGTTGTTTACTCATCTTGAATTAATTTTTGTGAGTGGTGAAAGATATGGATCCTGTTTTATTCTTCTGCATGTGGCTGTCCAGTTCTCCCAGTGCCATTTATAGAACAGAGCTTCTTTTCCCCAGTGCGTATTGTTGTACAGTTTGTCAAAGATTAGTTGGCTGAATGTGCATTGTTTTATATCTGGTTTTCTGTTCTATCCCATTGGTCTATGTCTCTGATTTTATGCCAATAACATGCTGTTTTGGTTACTACAACCTTGTAGTATAGTTAAGTCTGATAATGTGATACCTCCAGGTTTTATTTTTTTGCTTTAGATTGCTTTGGCTATTGGGGCTCTTTTCTGATTTGAAAATGAAGCATAGAATTATTTTTCTAGATTTGTGAAATATGGCATTGGTTTTTGATAGGGACTGC
This sequence comes from Loris lydekkerianus, assembly GCA_963574355.1. NCBI lineage: Eukaryota > Metazoa > Chordata > Mammalia > Primates > Lorisidae > Loris > Loris lydekkerianus. The sequence continues at coordinate 17,709 of CAUYPK010081967.1, forward strand.
ATTGAATCTGTAAACCATTTTTAGTAGTATTGACACTTTAACATGTTGATTCTGCTGATCCTTGAATGTGTTTTTTTTTCCCATTTGTTGTGTCATCACAATTTATTTGCTCAGTGTTTTATAGTTCTCTTTGTACAGATCTTTCATCTCCTTGGTTGGATACATCCCTAGGTATTTCATTTTCTTTGTAGTTATTATGAATGGTATTGAGTCTTTGATTTAAATCTCAGCTTGAGTATTACTGGTGTATAGGAATGCTACTGGTTAGTGTACATTGATTTGTAATCTGAGACTTTGCTGAATTTATCAATTTCATGAATCACTTGGTGGAATCTCCTAGATATAAGATCATATAATCAGCCAAAAGTAATGGTTTGACCACCTTGCACCCAATTATTATTATTATTTTTTTGAGGCAGATTCTCACTATGTCACCCTTGGTAGAGTGCGTTGCATCACAGCTCACAGCAACCTCAAACTCTTGGACTTAAGTGATTCTTTAGCCTCAGCCTCCCAAGTAGCTGGTACTACAGGTGCCTGCCACAATGCCTGGCTATTTATTGTTGTTGTTGTCATTGTTGTTTCACAGGCCAAGGCAGTTTGAACCCACTAGCCCCAGGATATGTGGCCAGTGCCCTAACCACTGAGCTCCAGGCACTGAGTCCTTGCTCCCAATTTTGATATTTATCTCTTTCTCTTGCCTCATTGCTTGGGCTAGGACTTTCAGCACTATGTTGAATAGAAGTGGTGATAGTGGGCAACCTTGACTAGTTCCAATCTTTAGTGGGAATGCTTTCCATTTTCCCCTGTTCAGTCTGTTCCCTGTGGGTTTTTAATATGTAGTTTTTATAATTTTCAGATATGTTTCTTCTATGCCTAGTTTGCTGAGGGTTTGTGTCGTGAAAGAACACTAACTTTTGTCAAATGTTTTTTCAGCATCTATTAAGATGATCATATTGTCTTTGCTTTTGCTTCTGTTTATGAGGTGAATCACATTTATTGATTTATCTATGATGAGCCATCCTTACATCCTTGGGATGAAGCCCACTTGGTCATAGTGGATTTTTTAAATGTGCTGCTCAATTTTATTTTATAATATTTTACTGAGGATTTTTGAATCTATATTCATAAGGGATATTGGTCTGTATTTTTCTTTTTTGTTGTTGTTGTCGCTGTGACCTTTCTTATCTTTAGTATTAAGGTGATACTGTCTTTGCAGAATAAATTGGGAGAATTTCCTCCTTCTTGATGTGATAGAATAATTTCTGCAATGTGGATACCCAATCTTCTTTGTAAATCTGGTAAAATTTGTCCATGAATCCATCTCGTTCAGGGCTTTTTTTATGTTGGAAGATTTTTTTATTACTGCTTCAATCTTGCTGTTCATTATTGGTCTGTTCCAGAGTTCTAGTTCTTCCTAATTGAGTCTTGGGAGGTTATGTGTTTCCAGGAATTTGTGAATGAAAGCTAGAATAGGCTGACATCCCCAAGAACTCATGTGGGTTATGGCCCTGAATCTCAGCCCCTCTGCTGTGATGCACACCTAAAGTGAGGAGGAGGGATTGCAACATCCAATAGGGTAGATGAGAAAAATCATCTGAAAAATGTCTAGATAGAGATCAGCAGCTTAGAGACAGAATATAAATAAGACTAGAAATCAATTGATAACTTTTGGGTTGTAATCTTCCCTCATTAAATCCTACCCAAAATATTCTTTGATCTTTAGTTTAGTGCGCCTCTGTCCTTCATCCTGATAGCTTTCTTTCCTGAACAATGGACTGTTTAACTGAAACAGGAAACTGTTACCTTTTCATTTTTTGCCTTATGTATGCATACCCCTCAAATCCCTAATAAAAGGCCTTGAATATTCTGGTGGGATGGCTCCTATTAGCCTTGTGAGGAGCTGATATGGTGTCTTCTCATGGGTCAAAACACTAAGGATGTGTGTGTGTGTGTGTGTGTGTGTGTGTGTAAATTTCACAGAGCCTTCTCTCCCTTTGTCTACCAGACCCTGGGCAGTCAGGCAAAGTCCCTGTGTAGAGAGACTCCCAGTCCACTGTGCTGCAACTTGATTCTCATAATGTGTACATTTTATGTTTTTGAGTTTATAGTCATAGAGATTTTTATAGTAGTCACAGATGATATTTCCTATTTCTGAGGTATCAGAATATCTCCTTTTTTATTTCTGACTGAGCTTATTTTGAGTCCTTTTTCTCCTATTTATTGTTATTCCAGCAAGAGGTCTATTAATTTTGTATATCTTTTCAATGAATCAACTTTTTGTTTCATTGATCCTTTGTATTGTTTTCTGTTTTCCACTTAGTGTAGTTCTGCTCTGACCTTAGTTATTTATTTTCTTCTGCAGACTTTGGGTATGGTTTGATTTTCTTTTATAGTTCCTTGAGGTATGTTGTTAGATTGTTAATTCGTGAGCTTTCTGTCTTTTTGATGTTGGTATTGAAGACCATGAATTTTCCCCTTAGGACTACTTTTGCTGAATCCCATAGACTTTGAGAGTTTGTGTCCCCTTTATGATTCTGTTCAATGAATCTTTTGATTTTCATCTTAATTTCATTATTGACCCAATAATCATCCATCAGCAGCTTGTTTATTTTCCATAATGTTGAGTAGAATTCAGTGTTTCTCTTGGAGTTGATTTTAAGGTTTATTCCACTGTGTTCTTAGAAGTCACATAGTATGATTTCTGTTTTTTTTTTCTTTTAATTTGTTGACACGTGTTTTATGACATAAGATATGACCAATCTTGGGAAATGTACGGATGAGAAAAAAGCATAGTCAGTACTTTTGGGGTAAAATGTTCTATAAACATCTGTTATCCTCATTTATTCTAAAGTCCCATTTAAGTCTAGTTTTTATTTATTTTCTGCTTAGATGATCTGGCTCCAGACTTATATAAACTTTTGAATTTGTTCATTTAAGAAAGACAAGGAATTGGACTCAGGGTACTGATATCAACTTTGGGGGATCATCAGCAACCTGTACCATATTTCTTGAAGCAACTGGATGTGATAATAAAATGATGGGCCACTTGTCTGAGGATTGGCAGCTGCTCCTTTATATTTTACAAGAAGCTGAAGAGTTTATCCTTCAGCAACTGGTGACTATTCATTATATTCTACCCCTGCTAGAACAAAAGGGAGGCTTTTTGTTAATAGCCAGAAACGGCATAGGTAAATATCAGATTACTTTGTGAAATAATCCTAACATAAATCTGAAGATAGTGTTCACCTTAAATCCGGCCATGTTGTTACCTATGGACTCTTGTTCCCCATTGTATGATTACATTCATATTACTGACCAAGTGCATTCTAGTCTCCTGGAGTTGACTGAGCAGCTCCTATAGGACCCAGATGAGGAGCTCTTTATGGATGGAAGCAGCCATATTGAACAGAGATAATGCAACACTGGGTACTCTGTGATTGCGAGCCAACAGGTGGGACATCTGCCTAGAAAAATTAATTGTACTAACTAGACTGATTTTAAGAATGATTTTATGGTGGTAATTATCATAAAACTATTCAGAAGAAATAAGGGTACCTTAGAGGAAAACAAGAAAATTCAATATGGACCACATATTCTTGAGTTATTAAAAACTGCTTTTACAGCACAGGGAGGTATCCATCATGCATTGCTGAGGATATCAGAGAACTTTCTATGATAGACTGGAAGGCAAAATGAGCAGCCCAGAAATTCTCCAATCAATTAGACTTAATCCCTTCCCTCCAACTGCATGGCTTGGTACTATTTGTACAATAGTACATCACCAAATGATGTTTCTCCAAGGTTTGGGGAAATTGATAACATACCAGTTCCCAGAGAAATGGGGAAACAGGAGTAGGTGTACCCTCTGCATGCTGCTGGTAACTCCATAGTTCTGGGATCTTGGTAGTAGTCCCACTCCTATTGCTCCTATTGCCCTGGTGGTGACTGACTATGGCAGTTTCCAACCCCACATTTCTTCAGTTGCTCTAGTGGGAGAACTTTTTAATGGCTTTGCACCTTCAACAATTTTCTGCATGGTCCCCCAGGCTTTTATCATCTTTAAAATCTGGTCCACAGCTCTTGCTTTCTGCAAGTTTGTAGAATTAGCACCACCCAGACACCACCAAGGTTTATTATTTGTACCTTCCAGATATGCAGTACAAGCCATACCTGGGGTGCATAAGCCATAACTAGGATGTTCACAGAGTGCTGTGATGGGTATAGGCAGTACAGTCTAGTTCTAAGGCAGCCCGGGCAGCAAGCTCATGGAGAGTGCTCAGGACATTTTCCATGAAACCCTTCTGTCCTCCTAGACCTCTGGACCTGTGACGGGAAAGGAAAGTTTGACAATCACTGAAGTGCCTTCAGGGTTTTTCTTCTACTGTCTTGAGGAGTGGCACCTGGCTCCCTTCTATCCATGCTAATTTTTTTTACGAAAAAGGTGTTGCACCACACCCTTGGTTTCCTCTACTGAACATACTTTTCAGTCTTGGCCAGGCTAAGAGTTTTCCAAATCTTTCTGTTCTGCTTCCTTTTTAATTATAAATTCTGTCTTTAAATTATTCCTTTGCTCTTGAATCTCAGCATAAGCAGCCAAAAGTAACCATGCATTTCCTTTTGTAATGGGAAATGGACTGGAAAAAAAGGTAAAAATGTTTTTGTCTCTTCAAAACCCTCTCCCCCTACCTTTTTTGTTTTGAAAACTAATACCTACATCCCTGCCTTGGACCAGTGGTTGGGAGGGACAGAGGAATGTCTTCTGTTTTTTGTGCCAAGGGAAGTTAGGTCAAGGGAATTATCTGGGCGGAGGTCATGATATCATCTTATCTGAAGATGGGATGAATCCAGGCAGAAGGCATGAGATTGTCTTAGCCCAAGATGAGATCATAGGATTAATAAGAACTTTTAAAAGCTTTGTGCTTACTTCAGAAGTTGGGGATGCTGGTATTTTTGAGACAGGAATCTAACGGCCTCCTCATTTGCTGGTAAATTAATAAACTCTTTTTTTCTCCTTTATGACCACTTGTCCTCATTTTCCTAATGTGGCTTGGGGGAGGCAAGTGCCAAACTTTCAGTAACACTTTTATATTTTTTTCTTAGCAATTTCTTCTGCCAAATACCCTATTTTATCAATCTCAAGTTTGGCTTTCCACAAAATCCTTAGGCATTGACATAGCTCAGCCAAGGTTTTTGCCAATTTATAACAAAGATGCCTAAAGTTTTATCCAGTTTCTAATACCTTGTTATTCAATTCTGTAAAGGAAAGATGAAAATCTCAGGACCATGGAAATTCATTATGCCAAAAGAGAGACCTAAGCCTGGGAACTAAGTTACACAATCCTCTCCCCAGTGAGGTACAGGGGTTTTCTTTTAAGAAATGGAGGGGCTTAGATAATGACTAGACAGGGTAGTTTGTTTTGTTCATTTTTTTGTTGTTTATTTGTTTTGGTGGAAGGGCGTGGGAGGGAATAAGGAAGCCTCGCTGGAAAAGGTGATTTTGTTATGCAGGCGAACCTCAATATAATAGTTCTCAGAGAGAATAAATAGTAAATGTTTTTATTCACAGCTATGAGGATGTCAGACTCTGAACACATCTTCCCATAATCCAATGAGTAGGGCCTGGCTGTATTTAACAGAGATTCTCTACAGATGCAAAGTTCTCCCCTCACCCCCAAGATATCCTTAGTATGTTATTCCTGTTTGCCCTCAGCCATCTCAAAATACGTCAAAGAAATGTATTTTGGGGTAAAATATTTCTGGTTTCTTTAAGCCCTAAAAACAAGCAAACAAACAAAAAACTTTCTAGATATATACCCTCTATGAAATGAATGCATATCAATTATAACTTTAGGACTGTGGCCGAAATAAACTCTGAAATGTCAATGACAAGTTTATCTCCACAAATGCAAACCAAGAAAGAGACAGGATTAATCACTCTTCTCCCCATTGTAAGATCACAGCATTGACCATTTTTTCTAACCCCATTTTGGATGTTCATCTTGAGGAAGAAGAAATAAAACTTATACTTCTTCATGATCCCAAGAAAGCAGCAGGCAGCTGAGAAGAACTCCTTTTCCAAAGATAAGAACAAACTTGACACTGAGCTAAAACAACCTTGAAAAGCAAAAAAAAAAAAAAAAAATTCTGGACTCTGCAACCAAAAACAACACCCTGCTTTCTAACATTTGTAGTCATAACTATGTAGCTGGTATTGAACTGAAAAAAAAAAAAAAAGTTATAAAAGAGTTTGGAAAAAACTGTTTCCCAGAACTCAGCATTCTACACCTTAAGGCACCTGAGTTCTTGCTAGCAATTAAAGGTTACTTTCTCTGTATTTTTGGTGTGTCTGTGAGTTTTAATTCACCATTTTTCCTGCAACATGACTGGGAAAACAAGCAGGCAGATTGGAACTGAGAGACTCTGGGAGCTTCCCCATGCAGGTGTAGCACCACTTGGGGTACTCTCTGGTGCCCTGATTGATGCTGTTGCCTGAGAGTGCTCCCATGCTGATTACACAGAAGGGGGACTCGGCAGAGTGGTGTGGGGGTCCCATGGTGGTCCTCTGCAGCGGCAGCTCACCAATGGAGGAACAAACATATGGAGGAAGTGCATTTCCAGACTTCGGTAAGGAGAACTGGATTAAAAAGGGGTATAATACGAGTAAAGCCCGCTCTTAAGAGTGAAAGAGGAATTTGATCACCTCCTTGAGGCGGGAGCCTCAATAAAAAGGGACAGGAAAAGGAATTGACCTTCATGAGGCAGGGGGCCTCAGTCAGAGAGGCAAATTGGCCTCCATGAGGCAGGCCTCAGTAAGACAGGCAAATAGGAACAGGGAGAGGGATTGATATCCACAAGGCAGAGGGCCACAGTAAGAGTGGAAGGGATTGGGAGGGTTTGTTTAGCCTCTGTGAATAAGTGGTGTGTGAAAAAGTGAAAGACTGTATAGCTTCACGACTGGTTACTGTTATAGAGCTTGCTTGGGCCCTAACCTGTGGTTCCATGGAGACATCGTAAAGCATAATGGTGACTTGCTGTGCAGCAGCAACCAGGCCTGGGGCTTTGATGGGTGCATCTCCCCTTGCAAGAGGCGTGGCCAGACAGGCGCCTGAGAGATCTTCAACCTCCCCCTCCTTTTTGTTGGTCTGTACCACAGGGATGGGTTCTGTGCTAAGGAAACTCCCCTAAGGATAATGTTCAGAGTTTTAAGAAAAGCTTCGTAGGGGACTATGGAGTTACTATGACCCCTAAAAGGTTGGGAAAGCTTTGTGAGCTAGAATGGCCATCTTTGGAGTAGGCTGGCCATCAGAAGGAGTTGAGATATAAGTCTAGTAAAGAAGTTATAGAAAGAGTAGTGACTGGTAAGCCTGTATACCTTGACCAGTTTCCATACATAGACACTTGGCTGACACTAGTGTTAGAGCCACCCCTGTGGCTGAGAGGACAAGTGGCAATTGTTATGGTAGCTAAAGCAGAACAACCAAAGATTTAAATAACCTGGTGACAAATTAAAAGGCCAAGTACAAGTAGATCTTAATCCAGAGGACCCACTTGAAATACAGATAAGGCTACCAGCCTATATTCCAGGCAATGTGAGACAACCCAGCAGCCCCTCTGAGCCTAGTAGTCCATCAGGAGAGCCTATGGGGATGCAAAGGGTGTAGTTGGTGATGATCTTGGACAACCTAAACCTAATCCACCTAAAACTCCCCCACTAGCTGCCAAATCGAGACCAAAGCCAGGCATACAGATGACACTCATATGTCAGACCAGATGAGGATGGGCACTGGCAAGAAAGGAGGGTAATGTACCAACCATTCACTGTACTGATTTATTAAACTGGAAAAACAACACACCTTCTTACACAGAGAAGCCCCAAGCAGTGGTGGAGCTTGTGCATGCTACATTTCAAACCCACATGGGCGGATTGCCACTAGCTCCTAATGTACTTGTTTAGTACTGATGAATGCAGGTGGGTACTGCAGGTGGCAACAAAGTGGTTAGAGGAAAATGCCCTGGGAGATTATCAGAACCCACAGGAGTATGTACAAGCTCATCTGTCTGGTGAGGACACTCAGTGGGACCACAATGACCCCCAAGGAATGTAGAGATTGACCAGATACCAAGATTCAATTTTGCAAGGGCTACAGAAAGGGGCCCAAAAGGCCACTAATCTTCAGAAAGTGTATGAAGTTTTGCAAGGAAAAGAGAAAAGTCCAGGACAATTTTATGAGTGCTTATGTGAGCATTCCACATGTACACTCCCTTTGACCCAGATATGCCACGAGCCTGAGCATGGTACACGTGGCTTTTGTAAGCCAAAGTGCAAAAAACTTCAGAAACAAGGAGGGTTTGATGGTATGACCATAACCCAGGTACTTTCTATAGTTCACAAGGTGTTTGTAATAGGGATGCTACTTCTGAGAGGGAGGCATGAAAGGAAGAAACCAGGCAGTTGAGACATAAAGCTAATACCATAGCAGCTGCAATGGGAGCAGAGGAAGAGGCAGCTATAGAGGTGGAGGAAGAGAAGGAGGGGCACTAAGCAACCTCCCTTTTCAACCGCAAAGAGACCAATGTGCCAAAAATGTAGCATGCACTGCAAAGAACAAGGTCACTGGAAGAATGAATGTCCATTAGTTGCTGAAGGGAAGGAAGTGGAACCTAATACCCTCCCCCTCCCCCCCCAATCTAGTGAAAAGACAGCTGCCTTCAATCTAGCTATGAACTCACTTATGGACTCCCCCTCCCGAGCCTATGGTTAGAATGAAAGTAGGGGGCAAGAGTATGGACGTTTTAGTAGATACTGTTGCATAATACTCTGTAGTGACTAAGCCTATAGGCCCTCTCTCTTCTTGGACCATAGATACAATGGGAGCAACTGGAAGTATAGCCGCCCAACTTTCTGCTTACCTAGAACCTGCAGCATTTGGAGGACATCAAGTAACTCAGCAGATTTTCTATCTGCCAGACTGCCCATTGCCCTTATTAGGAAGAGATTTACTAAGTAAACTGAGGGCCACAGTAACATTTACTGACCAGGGAACTGTTGATCTCAAGGTTCCTACACCATGTCTATTGTTAACTGTAACTATGCCCCAGGAAAAAGAATGGAGATTATTCATGAGGCCAGAACAAGAAAATGTAGATTCAGAATTAATTGCTAAGTGGCCTAAGGTATGGACAAAGAACAACTCTCCCGGACTGGCTACAAACGAGGAAGCTGTGTATGTGGAACTAAAGGCAGGGGCACAACCTATCAGACAAAGGCAGTATCCAATGCCAAGGGCGGCGCCTGGAGGGAATTCAGGCTCCTTTAAACAGGCTAAGGTCTTTGGGAATTATCTGCCTCTGCCAGTCACATGGAACACCCCACGGTGCCAGTACCAAAGTCGGGAACTTCAGAGTATCACCTTGTGCAGGACCTAAGACTAGTTAATTTAATCAAGTTACTGTAATCTTGCACCCAACAGTGCCAAACTTGCACACTCTTCTTAGTTTGGTATCAGCAGAGGTTGCTTGGTTCACTTGTTCAGATTTAAAAGATGCCCTCTTTACTATCCAGGTGACCCCAGTAAGTCAGAAACTGTTTGCCTTCCAGTGGGAAGAGTCCTGAAACGGAGTTGTTTGACAACATACGTGGACTCAGTTGCCACAAGGGTTCAAAAACTCCCCTACAATCTTTGGGGAGGCACTGGCCAGGGACCTGTCAACCCTCCCTGCACAACAGTTACAGCGTACCTTACTGCAATATGTGGAAGATTCACTATTAGGCCACGAGACTAGGAAAGGATGTGTGCAAGGAACTGAAATGTTGTTAAAACATCTAGAGAACTGTAGATATAAAATTTTCAGAAAGAAGGCACAGTTATGCCAACAACAAGTATGATATCTGGGATTCACCTTAGCAAAAGGCCAGAGGAGCTCGGGTCTGGAGAGAAAGCAGATGATTTGCAACCCACCTGTTCCCAACGCCAGGTGGCAATTGTGAGAATTTTTAGGGGCAGCTGACTTCTGTCACCTATGGATCCCGAATTATATGAAGCCACAAAGGGGAGGGGGGTGATAAGGAGTCCCTAATGTGGGAGGTCCCCCAGGAAAAAGCATTCTGAACCATGAAATAAAAGCTAATGACAGTTCCGGCACTGGCCTCCTGGACTTAACTAAACCTTTCACTTTGTATGTATCAGAGAGAGAAAAGGCAACAGTGGGCGTTTTAACACAGACCCTGGGGTCATGGACTCGCCCTGTTGGATACTTGTCTAAACAATTAGACCAAGTAGCTAGAGGCTGGCTGCCCTAAGAGCTCTAGCAGCAACAGCTCTACTTGTACAAGAAGTTGATTAACTTTAGGAAAAAACCTAACAGTGAAAGTGCCTCCTGCGGTTGTCATCCTTAATGAACTCTAAGGGACATCATTGGTTAACAAATGCCAGGCTTACCAAATATCAAAGTCTAGTGTGTGACAATCCCAGATTAGAAGTTATTGTATGTAACACGCTCAATCCGGCCACCCTGATCCCTGTCAATAATGCCCCTTTAAAACGTGACTGTCAAGAACTAATGGAGCAAGTTGATTCCCGTCATCCAGATTTACAGAATGAGCCCTGAATAAAACCTGATTGGACTTCATTTGTGGATGGTAGCAGTTTTATAGATGCCTTTGGTCATCGAAAGGTAGGATACACAGTAGTTATAGACAGTGAAGTAATAGTGAAGCTCAAGGACTCCCCCTGAGACATCTGCCCATAAGACAGAAATTATAGCACTTGCCAGGGCTCTGGAATTAAATAAAGATAAGACAGTCAACATTTATACTGATTCAAAGTGTGCCTTCTTAACCCGGTTTGTGCATGGTGCACCATATAGAGAAAAGGAACTATTAAACTCAGTCGGAAAACAAATTAAATATCTCTAAGAGATCTTAAACTTATTGGAGGCTGTATGGAAACCTAGCAAGGTGGCGGTAATGCATTGCAAAGGGCACCAAAAGGGGCAAGGACATGTTGTTTTAGGGACTCTAAAGTTGATGCTAAAGCATGCTGGTTAGTGCAAGCCGATGTGTATTTGCAGTCCTACTACCTTGGGTCCCAAATGTAACATCAGTGTACAATGAAAAAGAATCGCAGTCGTTAGCACAAGAGCAAGCATTTTAGCAAGCATCAAAGTCTAGTGTGTGACAATCCCAGATTAGAAGTTACTGTACCACAGATCATAGTTGGATGCATTTACCAGATGGAAGACTAGTTGTGCTAGAATTACTGGGAACTACTGTAGTGCAGGCAGTGCATCTAAGATACTCCACTCTGGAACAACTACTAGGAAAGTATTTCTATATAAAATATCTAGCAAGCCTGGCAAAAACAGTAAGTCAAAGACATGTCACCTGTAGCCAATTTAATGTCAAACAAGGCCCCAGCTTGCCACCAGATATTCAAAGTGTAGGAAACACACCCTTTGAAAACATTCAAGTGGACTTTACTGAAATGCTTCCAAACACTGGAAATAAGTATCTGCTGGTATTTGTATGTATTTACTCCAGGTGGGTTGAAGCTTTTCCTACTCAAAGTGAAAAAGCAAAAGAAGTTGCATGTTTTCTACTTAGAGAAATCATCCCTAGGTATAGCCTGCCTCTTTCCATGGGCTCTGACAATGGACATGCTTTTGTGGCTGACATAGTTCAACAAACTGTTACCATGTTGGGGATTGACTGGAAACTGCATGCTGCCTACAGGCCACAAAGGCCACAAAGTTCAGGTAAAGTTGAAAGAATGAACAGAACATTAAAGGCTAGTATAGGGAAAATAGACCAAGTGTCTAAATTTCAGTGAGCACAGGCTTCACCATTAGCATTGTTTAAAGTCAGATGTACCCATCCTATGAAATACTATATCATAGACCCCTCCCATTTAAAAAAATTTACCAGGGACCCCAAGAGAATTGGGAGAAATAGAATTTACTAACCAACGAATGTCACTGGGAAAAATAATGAGAAAGATTGCAGAATGGGTGAATGATAGATGTCCTATTAGTTTACTTCTCCCAGTCCATCCCCATTCTCCAGGTAACCAGGATTGAAACCTGAGCCCACTGAAACAGTGGAAAAGTCCCTAATTTGGTGATCCTGTCCACACCAACAGCAGTGAAGGTACATGGCACTCCTGCCTGGATACATCATCACTCACATGTGCAACCAGCCAGTGATGAGGAGTGGATGGTCCAATGACACCCAGAGCATCCCCACCATCTTCCCCTAAGAAAACAGACTGCAGCCCTGCCCCAGTCACATACCAGGAGCTGACTGGTCTGCACATGGTAGTAGTGTGAGGATGAGCGGCAGCAGCATGGGATTGTTTCCTTGCTTCGGATATTTTCACCTTTCCTCTTTAATCTTAGATGAAACACAAACTGTTGAAACTGTGTTATTGGTTTACTCTTAGTATGAATGTACATGGAAGAGACCCTATCATAGGTATAACAACTAAACCAAAGAAACTCAAAGCCTATGTACCAGGCTTTCTATGATGAATTGCAACAACCTGCTCCAGACCTTCCTCCTAAAACTAAAAACGTATTCCTCTACCTGGCAGAAAACATTGCTCAGTCTTTAAATATAACATCTTGCTTTGTCTGTGGTGAGACAAGGACGAGCAGCAAATGGCCCTGGGAAGCCAGAGAAGTCATTCACTCAGATCCTACTTCTAAGGTACTCACTATAAGCGTGCGATAGGAGTAAACTTTTGGACACTAAAAATGTCCATCATAGGCCAATACTGTTTAACCAGAGAAGGAAGCAACTTCACCATCCCGGTAGGAAAGCTGTCATGTCTAGGCCTAAAAATGTATAATGAAAGCACTAATAGTACTACCTAGCGGAGCAAGGACATAATTGAACTAAACCCCCAAGTAGGTTCCAAAAGCACAAAACTGCTTGGGCCTATCTGGGGATCAGTATTTACTAGGCGTATTCTTTTTTTTTTTTATATAATTTTATTTTTTTAATTAAGTCTTTTATACATAGATCATAAATACATTTATGCCCTTTTCAATGTGTTAATTATTTGTACAGATTGGAGTACTTAAATCATACTAATCAGCATAGCTTTCATCTCATTTATCCATTTATAACATTAGGACATTTGTGTTCTAGACATGATAGAACCAACTTGTACTTGCAATGTGCTGCATTGCTGTGGTCCCCCTACTAACCTTCCCACCTCCTCTTTATCCCTCCCCTTCCCTCCTTCATCATAGAACTAGGTGTATTCTTAACAAATGACTTCTTTCAATTTGTATTATAATATAAAAATTCATTCCCTTCTGTTGGTACTAAAAATGACTCCTTTAAAATCCTTGGCTTTTAGAGAAGCTTAACTGAGACTTTGTATACAACCTTCTTTTTCCTTTTTTCTGAGTTTAGAGTTAAAATGAAAGGAACCAGTAAGTAGGGGAGAGAGAGATGTGTAGAAAGACATGGGTATGAAGATGCACTTTCGGTAAGGAAGAATAAAAGAAAAGAGAATAATTTTGTATGAAAACTTTTTGTCTTCAAGTAACTGGTGGTTTTAAGAAAGAAAACTTAAGACAAAAATGAGGAATTTTAAAATGTTGAAACATGGTGCATGTAAGTCTTGAAGGTTTGTGAAGAAGAATTTAGAAAGATTTTTGTACGTGATTAAGTTGGTTATAATGAAAAGGAAATCTCTAGTTAAAACAACACAGTTGTCTGTTCTCAGTTTATAAGACTTATGTTTGAAGCTTCTTTCTTCTTTTGTATTTAACCAGAGTCAATGCAGATGTGTGAAGCCTCTTAAATTTCTATTCTTGTATACATGTTTAAAATAATAAAAAAAATGCATCAAAACTCAGAACTCAAAGGGTCAATTCACCATTATAGAGTTAATACAAAGTTTGTTCAACGGTTTTTCTAACTTTTCACCTGCTAAAAACTGTGGTTGCTATGTTACAAGTGGCCTTGAGACAAGGTATCAGCACTCAGCAGAAGACCCAAGGTCAGTTACTCATTTGAAACTAAAGAAAAAAGGGGTCATCTTTACTTTTTAAAACAGTAGCCACTTTTCTTTCTGAATGGCACTGCTCTGTCTGGCTCTTACAGTAACTGGGCAGCTCCACCAGGTCTTGACTGGATCTGCGGACACTGGGCCTACATCCTGATAGATGATACAGAAGTTGTGTAATAGGTATGATCAAACCTTTCTTCTTCTACTGCCCCTAGAGACTGGAGAACTGTTAGGTTTTCCAGTTTATACTTCTAGACTGAAAAGACAAAAGTGTGATACAGTAATAGGAGATTAGAGTGACAATGAATGGCCTCCCCAGCAAATGATTCAACATTATGGTCCAGCTACCAGGCCTGAGCATGAGTCATGGGGATACGGAACCCCAATATATATGTTAAATTGAATTATACAATTACAAGCAGGATTAGAAATAACAAATGAAACCAGCAAAGCCTTAACCCTACTAGCCCATGAAGAAACCCAAATGAGAAATGCTATTTATCAAAACCGATTGGTCTTAGACTAACTTCTAGGAGGTGAAGGAAGAGTGTGTGGAAAATTCAGTTTAACTAATTATTGTTTACACATTAATAATGAAAGACAAGTAATTGAAAATTAACTAAAATAGCTCATGTACCTATACATGTGGAAAATGGGTTTACCCAGATTCTTTATTTGGTAGATGGTTTTCTAAACTAGAAGGATTTAAAACTATGATTATAAGTTTTCTTTTTATAATCAGAGGATATTTGCTTTTGCCTTGCTTATTTTTTACCTATCTTTGTTTGATTTCTCAAAGGCATAGTCTCTGCCATTGTAATAAAAGGGCATGCAGGCGAATGTTCCTGGCTCAATATTATCAAGTAGCCATGGATACTGAAAATGAATGAGATGAGGCCCCATTCCTCATTGATGGGGTCTCAAAGGGGGGAATGAAGAAGGAGAAATAAAACTTATACTTCTTAGTGATCCTGAGAAAGCAGCAGGCAGCTGCAGAAGAACTCCTCCTCCAAAGATAAGAACAAACTTGACACTGAGCTAAAATAACCTTGAATTCCCCCCCCCACACACACACACAAAAAGACTCTGTAACTAATAACAAAACAACACCCTGGTTTCTAACATCTGTAGCCATAACTATGTAGCTGATATCGAACTGAAAAAAAAAAAAAAAAAGTATGAAGAAGTTTAGAAAAAACTGTTCCCTGGAACTCAGCATTTTACACCTTGAGGCACCTGAGTTCTCACTGGCAATTAAAGGTTCCTTCCTCTATATTTTTGGTGTAAGTGTCTGTTACTTTTAATTCGCTGTTTTCTTGCAACAAACCCATGTAGATGTACTACCCAATAGAACTTCACAAGAATGCAATCATTTGTCTTACTGCTTATCTCCTTCACCCCTCCCCACCTTTTCTCTCTCTGTCCTTTTCCTTTAAATGTAAAATTCTCATACCTTTCTGCCAGAGTTTAGTCCACAACAGATGATTTGTGGGCTGTGCTTTCCCTGGGTACATCCTCAGATATTGGCTTAACAAAACTCACTTGAGCTTCACTCTTGTTTTCACCCACTTATTGTTTAAATTAAAAATTCCATCTGCAACTTCATCAGAGTGGCCTCTACCCTCTACATTTCAATCAGCTCCCTAGTCATCATCATTTAACTAATCTCTAAGGAGTTCCAAACTTTCCCTAGTTGTCTTATTTTCTAAGACAACACCAAAATCTAGGTTGTTCTAGACCACTTCTCAAAAGTCTCCCACCCTTTGCCCAATACCATGTTCCCAAGCTGCTTTCGCATTTTCAGGTATTCATTGTCAGTAACACCACACTTCTCACTAGCAATTCTCTGTCTTAGGCCATTTTCTGTTGTTTATAATATAATATATGAAACTGGACAGCATTTATAAAGAAAATAAATTTATTTCTTACACTGTGGCGGATGAGAAGTCCAAGGTATGTGGGTGCATCTGATGAGATCTGCCTTGCTGGTGGGAATTATGACAATAAGTAATTCAAAATCTAAGTCATTAGAATTTTAAAGTATTCTGAGCCTTAAAGGAATGTGGTTCTGAGACCTAAGTCACATGACAGAAAGCTGTAAACTTTGCTTCTTTGATTATAGATTACCCTTGTTCCTTACCTATATTGAAGCCAGAAAAGTGGTCTATAAGATGAAGCTTGAGAAGCTAAGCTGAGGCAGTACAGTGAACTCTGTTCCCATTCTTCCACAAACACCCTCCCCCCTTGACTATCTAGTTAAGGTTTTACTATGATTGTGAGAATGTTTAATCTCAGGAGATTTGCGGAAGTAGTCCCACATAGACAATAAGTATTTTGATATTGGTAAAGGTTACTTTGATAATATGATGTTTACTTTGATGAATTCTCTTAGATATTTTGTTAAAGTGAAAATTGCCTTTCTGTTCAAATGAAGACCACTTTGATGTTACCTCCTATCAGATAAAGCTCAGATTTTCTAGGTTGGTTTCTTTGTATTTCATTATAAAAATTATCAGGATTTAACTGAGGCAAAACAGAATTGAGAGACTACTGTTACTATTCTCCACACTTGCTGGCCTTCTGATAATAAAGCTAGTTGGACGTAATCTCTGTCTCTGCATATTGGCTGCACGGTGACAAGTGGCCAGACCCTCTCATCCAGTAACAATATTATAAAATGTTATAAATGATTAAAGGGCACCAGAGAAGTCTCCTTCCTTCTACACTGTTGATTTACATTCTAGATTAATATTCCTTTTTCCTCTCTCACAAAGACTTCATGACTATCACATTGTCTAAGATAGAATGTTAAATACACTATTTTAAATTGGAAAGAAAATAAAAACAAGCTATAAGGAAAAGAAAACTAATTCTAATTCAATTATTGTAACTCATAAAACATCCTTATTTAGAAAACATTTCAAATGTCTTTGTTTTCTGCCTATAGAAGCAGACTTTAAAATTTAACTTTAGAGCACTCATTCTATTTCTCTGGGGCCATGTTTCCTGAATGGCTATTCCCAGTTTTTCCTTGAATAAATTTTGTAAAACTAGATTCTGATCCTTTTAATTATTTTGTATTGATAGAACTTTCTGCAGAGTCCAGGGGTGGTGAGGAGCCTCACATGGTGGGAAGCTGAACATGCTAGCTCACGTCTGTCTTCCCTTCTCTTGATAATGGCATTCCCATGATAACCCATCAATCTATTAATCAGAGTTCATTCATGAGGGCTCTGCCTCTTAAAATCCCTGTCTTTCAATGCTGTCACACTGGAAATTAAATTTCAACGTGAATTTTGGAAGGGACAAACATTCAAACCATAGCACTTGTATGCATTTATTCTGCAGTCTTTTAAGTGTGGGATCAGTCCTAAAACTTACCGTTCTGCCACCTACACTCAGGATGATGTGCTAGGCTGAAGAAATTTCATCCAATCATGTGAGTTTGTGAGCTATTCATGTGACAGAAGTTAGTATGTAATAATTTCAGATTCTCTCAGAGAATGCCTTTACCACCTACTTCTCAGAAAAATGTAGAGATTCGACAGCTTCTTACCCTTCACCTACAGATGTGTCTATCTGTGCGTCCTCCTGTTGAAGAGTGTTTGCTTCCCATGCTCTGGATTCCATCTCCTTTTGTCTTCTAGTATTATCCACAAATTATGATCCCTGTTTATTCCATCTTCCACTAATCTCCAAAGATTTTATGACAGTTAATCTTAGGAGGTAACTTGATTGTATTATGACAGACCTACATAGCTGGTAAAGCATTATTTCCAGGCATGTTGGTAAGGGCGTTTCTGGTGACACTGGCAGAGTCAGTGGACAGAGTGGGGCAGATCTGCCCTTAACATGGGAAGGTGCCATCCAATTGGCTGGAAGCCCAGATAGAACAAAAAGACAGAGGAATGGCAAATTCTCTCTCCTGGAGCGGAGACACCTTTCTCCTTCCCTTGGATATCAGAACTCCAGGTTCTGTGGCCTTTGTACTCTAGGACTTGTACCAGTGTCAGCCCCCTGTTATCAGGCTTCCAGACTGAAATTGAGACATTACTGACTAGCCTGGTTTTGAGGCTTTCAGACTTGGGCTGAGCCAGCTTCCCTGGGTCTCCAGCTTATTAAACCCTTATCATAGAACCTCTCAACCTTTGCAATTTATGAGTTGGTTCTCGTAATAAATCCCCTCTCATCTATTTACCTCTTTATCTGTCTCCTATTGGTTCTGTCTCTCTGGAGAGCCCTGACTCATACAGGTTCCTATCCATCAGCATATAGCACAGAAAGTCTTTATATTATTTCAAGTATTAAAAGTTTCCTAATACTCATTCTGTATAGTTGGGGTAATCTATCAGCTGTCATAATGTTTTAATCTCTTAGGCTTAGGCTTAACATCATAAAAATTTTTTTTTTTAACTCATGAAAGTTTCAACATAGAAGTTCTTGGCTGGTTGGCTCTTTTGGGAGCCTCTTTTCTGATTAAGAGATCCAGGTCCTTTTCATCTTGTCACACAATCTTCTTCCACACAAAGTCTTCAAATTTGTAGTGGAAGGGAAGACAGCATGAGATGGGTTCCCTGGACACTTAACCACTTTATTACTGAGTTACAGAGCTTTTCCTCACATTTCTTCAGCCAGAACTAGTCACATGGCTTTACTAGTTACTTAACCACCTTGTTCCTGAGTTATAGAGCTTTTCCTCACATTTCTTCAGCCAGAACTAGTCACAGGAGAGAGCTGGGAAATGTCATCCCCCACTAAGCAAATGTTTCCCAACACTGACTTAGCATTGTGGAAGGGAGTGCAGATCTTTAGTGGTCAGCCAGCTATCTCAGGTGTATTCCTTATCTCTGGTCATATCACATGTCCATCCCTGTGCAATCCATCATGATATTTCCTAACACAGACACGATTCTGTCATGTTTCCCTTTAGTACTTGTGAATGACTTCTCACAGCCCACTGAAAGAAGTCCAAATCCTTTACTCAGGTATTCAGGACCATTCTGGCTCTATCTCCTATAGGGTCTTAACTTAGGCATCAGTCCCACCAGAAGCCACAATGCTCTTCCTTAGTTTCTGCATATTAACACACAGTCTTCCATTCTTCTGAAATGTCCCTCTTTGGTATTTCTAGTGGGCAAATTGGTACCTCTCCTTTAAAACCCAGTATAAGCATCTTCGTTCTGTGGCCCCTCAGGAATGATGAATGAATAAATGAGGTAAAATTTAAAATATTTCTTGCACCTAAATTTCAGCTTAATATTTATTCAACATTTAAAAATTCTTAGACAAAATCATACCTGTATTACTAGCATACTGGGAGGCCCAGGCAGAAGGATTGCTTGAGCTCAGTTCAAGACCAGTCCGAAGCAAAAGTGAGACCCCATCTCTACTAGAAATAGAAAAACTAATCAGGTGTTGTGCTAGGAGCCTATAGTTCTAGCTACTTGGGAGTCTGAGGCAGGAAGATCACTTGAGCCCAAGAGTTTGAGGTTGCTGTGAGACATGACACCAGGGTACTCTACTCAGGGTGACAGAGTGAGACTCTGTCTCAAAAAAATAATGATAATAAAGAAATAAAATAAAAGTCTTGGACAAAATTATGATCTTGTACCTTATTTGCTGTACCTTCTAAATGAGGAAGAATGGAAGGCCTTATATTAAAGCCCTACCGAAAGGTACTAACATACATTCTTGATTTGCAGAGGGAGCTTCTTCACACTCAATTGGCAAACTTAAAGAAAGTGATACAAGAGTGGGCCAATGTGACAAGGAGGTTAAAGTGGCACAAATTCTTACTAATGCAGAAATAACAGTGACACTTTCAACTGTGAGAAGGCAAAGAGCACAGAGAACACTGATAAGAACTGAGAGGATTTGGGCGATGGAGATGAAAAGCTAGAGGAAACACTATTTCAGTCTGTAATGTAATAATGAAAGGTGCAGAAGGCAGCCATGCTTCCTTGAACTCTCCTCTTCCAAACCTCAAAATACAACTAAACTATTTATGTAGGTTTTGAATTAAAATGCATTTCATTAATAATTCTTTATTCTTTTTTTTTTTTTGGCTTTTTAAATTTTCATTTGTTTGTTAATAATTCTTTGAAAATCAGCATCCATCGGTGTTATATATGGTAATTCTTTGTAAACTAGATTATTCAATTAATCACCTCATCACTCCATCTCTAACAGTCACTGTATATTCAAAACAAACGACAAACCCAATATACTGATGCCTGTGTTACCTCCTATGAACCATAATAAGTTATTGTCATATTTGGGTCCCCGACTTGATCTATGCTAGGATTTTGCTATAAAGGGTGGGTGGATGGTGTATAATATAAATTTTCTACCTTATTTCACCTAAGAATTGTATATGGGGAGATGCGAATTTAGAGTTGCCTAGTTGACAACTGTTTGGGGCAATGGAACAAGTAATTAAGAAACTGGTAATCTAAAGAAACTTATTTGAAAACGGACAAAGAATCTTATAGATATATAAGATCTGCTTCTGTCTATGTGTCTATATGTCTATGTATTTGTATTTGTCATTTGTGTATTTCACTACTACAATCTATGAAGGAGCTCTAACCAACCAGCTTAAAGAAAAGTGAGTGCTTACATCAAATATTTTATCAGAAAATTGAATCAAACTCATGTGACTGTAGCATGTTTCATAAATACAAACAAACAGCAACAACAACTCCCCCCCCCCCAGCTTTAAAACTGTTGGTAAAATAAAATTGAATTGTCAGAATTAAATATAAGTCAGACATTTTCACCTGATTCAGACAATTGCTGGTCAGACAATGTAGGCTATTATTGCTGGATGTTTTAAGGTCATGAAACTATTCTTCTGTAATATTTTTGATAATGGTTTGATTTATCTGTGAGCTTGTGTCTTAACACCATTAGGTTTTAGGCTATAAACAAATGGCCTTGATAAGACCTTGGAAAATAATGTGAAATTCTCCCCTGCCCAGCTGGGCTTCCTGGCTGTACTGGAAAGGGTCAAACATTATCTTCACAGCTTTATCTTCTGTTCTGGGCTTTATACTTGGTATATAAATTCAGGCCCCTGACAGTGGCCCTGCCACTTCATAGCCATCCTTAGGTTCCACATGGCTACTTGGAACCCAGCATGTCTTGGGAAGACATTAGGGAGCCATAGTTTCAAAATTCTTTTCAGTAATTTAAAATCTTAAAATCATTTGCTAAATTAGGTAATCTTGGGTTTTTCACTAAAATAAAAGTTATTAAGAATTAACATTGCAATTAATATATGTAATTAAAACTACTAAATAGAAGAAAAACAATTATTTTTTTCCCTTCTTTTCTTTTTCTTTAAGTATTTTTTTTTTTTTTGTAAGATTTGAGTAAAAACAATTCTGTATACAAAGGGCATAAAGAGAGTAAATTGTGTTTTGGGTGAAAAATATTATAAAGAACATGAGAAAGCTCTGATGAGCTGCAGCCATTTTGTGCTCAGTTACTAGAGGTAGCAGTTACCAGTGGAATTTAGAGATGGAGTTGGTTCACTGGATACATAAGAAAAGGCAAATCAATAGGAGAAAAGTGAAATATTCAATCCATTAGTTACTGTTATCTATAATAACTAAAATGAAAGTAAGAGAATGTTGGAAATGGCTTGAGGCTGGACTAAGTTTAGATGTGTGTCTATCTGAGCTTAGGCCACTAGCTTCAAAGCCACCCACAAAGGGGAAAATTATGCCAGAGCAACAGAAAGTACCTCTAAGACCTTTGGTCACCCATGAAATAGTTATGTGGGTGAAGGGCAAGATCAAGTAGCTATTGAAACTGGGGGTATAATGTGAAGAACTGTTTCATTTTGGAATATTGTACCATTTTCTATTTCCCTAGACTGGATCATGAGAGTCACTAATTTGGGGGCAGTATCTGGTTTTAGGTGTCTTAGAGTGGAAGAACATTTGGCTTGAGGCAGGATCCAGAGCGCACTTAACAATTGCAAATGGCTGTAACATGATTCAGATGTTGCCAAACAGAGGTGCAGCTACCCACCACTGAGAACCAAACACAAGAGGGAGTGTTGGTGAAGGAAAAGTAGTTTATTCTAGTCCTGGCAGTCTGAGGAGATGGGGCACTATTGTCTCAAAGATCATCTCATCACCTGTGCTTACTCAGCAACTTATAAAGGGAAGAGCTAAAGGGGGTTGATGGTTAAGGGAAAAAGCAAGCCTTACTTAAGTCACTGTGACTTGCTTGATGGTTATCAGCAAATACTAGGTCATCTGATGCATCTTATTATCAGCAGGTAGCCTATTTTGGACTCTCTGTTTTGCCTCAGTGGTTTTTTTGTTGTTGTTTTTTTTTTTGAGACAAGAGTCTTGCTCTGTTACCCAGGTTAGAGTGCAGTAGCATCACCATAGCTCACAGCAGCCTCAAACTCCTGGCCTCAAGTGATCCTCCTGCCTCAGCCTCCCAGAGTGTTAGGCTTACAGGCATGTGCCACCTCACTTGACGCTAAGGTCGTTTTCTAATCTTGTGCCTGACAACTATATAAGAAAGCAGCAGGTTAATTCTAAACTTTTAAGACAGAACAAGCCAAAAGTATACTGAAAGAAAAATGGCTGCCTTAGGCAGGTGCAGTGGCTCATGCCTGTAATTCTAGTAACCTAGGAGGCCGAGGTGGGTGGATCACTTGCGCTCAGGAGTTCAAGACCAGTCTGAGCAAGAGTGAGACCCTGTCTATTAAAAATAGAAAAAACTAACATAATTAGAAGAGGGACTTTACCTAAAAACTGCAATCAGTGTAACCTAATTCTTTGTACCCTCAATGAATCCCAAACAATAAAAAATAAATAAGAAAGAAAAAAAGAAAAAAACTAGTAGGGCTTTCATTTAGCTAGCTTAGAATTATAGTCAGAATGACTTTTGGGGTGTGCGTACACAGACACATAAGAGTTTATTCCTGAGGGAATAGCAAGCCTGGTGGACTGGATGAAAGCCACTGGAAGGTTTGTCTAACCTGATGAGAGTGCATGTAGTGAGACTTATGTCATCCAGGCACCTCCTGTCTTCTATCCTTGTTATGTAAATTTAGCTTTAACCTAAAAGCATACATCTTGAATAGTTTAGGGTGACTGATATAGGAGATTAACGTTTGAATTAGAAATGTTGTTTGGGTCATGGGCTATGCTGACTATTATTTATTGTGGGTCACGGGCTATTTTCTTTTTATTAAATCATAACTGTGTACATTGGTGCACTTACCGGGTTCAGTGGACTGATTTGATATACAATGTGAAATGCTTACATTGAACTGATGAACACATCCATCACAATTATATTCTTTTCTTAATAGTTTTGAAATGTACCATTGCATCAGGGTCATGGGTTATGTCAATTATTGTTGTTTAATATAAGGGTTATTGTTGCTTAAGAAAAGGGTTAACGTGGTTTGTCTTTTCAACTTTTATGTATAAAACTGTGGTTTTAGAAATGGAAGGGCAGAAGAGTTGGTTGGCCTTTCGACAATAAATCTTATTGGATCTAATCCCCATCTGTGCATTTGGATGACAGGTGGCCAGATCCTCTTTATCCAAGAACACTAAAACTGCACAGTCCTCCTATAAATGCCAAGTGGAGCACCCCAGGTGAAGCAGCTGACATGCTCTGTTCTCATGCCATGTGGGACTGGCTGTATGATGGCCAGGATCCAGTACATTTACGTGTTGAATACGCCCATTGCACAGGCCACAGTAAAGGCTGCGGTGAAGGGGGTCCCTTTGCATGGGTGCCTCATGTACAGTCAGAAAAGTCTTATCAAATTTGCTGTTTCAGTTTCCCCTTTGGGGTTTTAGAGGTGCTAATAAAACATAAAGCTAATCAACAAGAAAGTAGTGAAGGGTAGAGGAGAGAGTTAAAGAACTCATCATAAGGAAGGTGGGAAATTTTTAAACAGTTATTGAGAAGTAAAGGGAATAAAGAAAACACTGGGGGGTGAAACTAAGATGAAAAGGAAAGAGGAAGCCATGGGACTCGTCCTACCAGAGTAGAAATCTTTTTTTTTTTTTCTTCTTCTTCTTTTTTTTTTTTTTTCAGAGTAGAAATCTTTAGATCATTTTTATAAAATGAAATAAATAAAATAGAAAATGATGAGATTAAAATAAAGGTCTCAATACAGGACTATCAAAGGTTGGATGGACAAAAGGAATCCCTGTTTGTCCCACAACATTAAAGGGCCCCAAATCAGTTTTCTATATTACTCCTTGATTGGAGAAATTTTTGAAATGCAGAAGGCAAAGATTATAATGAGAGATCTGATCAACAGTTGCCTGGGGCAGTGCTGAGGTGGGTTAATCGAAATTTGACAAAATAGCTCATAAGTCCCTTGGTTCAACCCCCTGCAGGGAACCCAAATTCTTTTTCATAAGAGGGTAAAATGGTATGGGAGTAGAGAAGTTTCTGGAACAAAAATATAGTGATTGATAAGATTATGAAAATGGGAATGTTTAAACATCTGTATCTCCTTTACCTCAGTGTTTTATGATATGAATATTGTGTCTAACTGGGGAATGTTTCCCTTACTCAGTACTATAAAACAGAAGGCATATAAATCCACCTTTTGGGCAATATTAATTGGACATGCCAAATGAAAACCATTAAAAATGCCTAACTGTAGAGCAGAGGCTGGAATCTCCAGAGGGACAAATCCTCTACTCGATGGCCCTCTAGACAGCCTTCACTGGGGCTTATGGGAAAGGCCTATGAGCACCACCCAGTGATGACTACTGGGACTTTGGAGTAGAGAATTTTCACTTGAGGGGTATTCATTGCCTTGCTGTGGGAAGTGAACTGAAGTTATCTCTATAATCAAGGGACGTAAAATGACCAACAATGCATTCCCTAATAAAATGGATAATGCTACCTGGGGAGTTCAAGGAGGAGTACCAACTCACAAACAGGGAGCCACTTTTTTCTATAGGGCTGATACTGGAAATATGTGAGGAACTGGTGGATTCTACCAGTTCTACCAGTGCCAAATAAACAGGTGCCATTATTATTTACTATTTAGTGCTTGTTCCTCAGGCTGCATCAGAACAACCAAGACAAGTGGTTTGAGGAGAAGGAAAGAAAAGTTTATTAATTTGCCAGCAAATAAGAAGGCTGTCAGACTCCTGTCTTAACATACCAGTGTCCTGCTTCTGAGCAGAAATACAAAGCTTTTAAATTAATGTTTTGCTATGTCTTCTTGACTATCTTGAGAAGAAATTCAGAAGTAATACCCCCTCCCTACTCAGATATTTTGAAGAAATCAATATCATGTCCAAACTATAAAAATAAAAATAAAATACTGGTAAAGACAAATAACGTGCAATAAAACAGTATGTATTAGAGTATGCTAATGCTTGGGGATAACTAATTAGAAGAGAAGACATAACAAAGAAGGTGCTTCAAGTTTCAGAGTGAACTTGACAGAGACAAATGTGGTAGAGAGAGATGTGCTGGAGACTCAAACAACACTGAGCTTTTGTCTATCGTGTTAATCTTTTGAGAGATTGTAATCTCAATCTTTTCTGAGATTGTAACTAGTGCTGGTAAAGTCCTTAGCCAAACAACAATCTTCTCTTGCTTTAAAATTGCTGAGAGAGAATTTATGGAAATTCAGTGTACATTAAAACTTTCCAAAAGTAACTTGTGTTTCCAAGTAAAATGAGATTGAGTTCTGACAAACAAGTTTCTCACACAAATGCTCCGTGTGGCTTATAAAGGTTACATAGGTCACATGACATTTCTCAGTTGTACCGTCTATGCTACACATGATCGGACAGCTAGCATCTTTGGTTCCTTCTCAGCAAATGCCACTAGTGCCCCTCTTAATAACTGTGA
The DNA here is from genome assembly GCA_963574355.1 of Loris lydekkerianus. Lineage (NCBI taxonomy): Eukaryota > Metazoa > Chordata > Mammalia > Primates > Lorisidae > Loris > Loris lydekkerianus. Next base: position 43,598 of record CAUYPK010081967.1, read on the forward strand.
CAACCAAAAATGCCCCTTCAACTGTCCAATACATCCCTTACGGGGTAATACCCCTGCTGCTGAGAGACACTGAGTCTGAACTCAGTAAACAGGAAGCAGTAGGAAGGTCCAGCAAGGTAAATGTGCCCTGTCCAGGGAAGAATCATTCCACAGCCTGGCATGACAGAAAGCCCTGGCTAGCAGAAAGAAGGTACAAGACCAGATTAGAGTTGGGTCAAGTGTTAGGTCTCGAGGGAGAAACAGAGGTACAGGTGGGACAGGGAGTCAGAAGTGAGAAGGAGAAACCAGGAGGGCAGTTTACCTCTGCGACTCAGGGCCAACATTGAAAGGACTGAGGCTCTAGGGGAGCACACGGGGTGCCTTAAACCCCAGATCTAGCTGGAAGGGAAGATTAGGGGTCATCACAGGAGTCTGGAAACATCCGCTTTGTTTCTAGAACTTGAATTTGAAAACGGGACTTACTTCCAAACTCCTCATGGATAGCCCCAGTTAGAAATGACTCTGTCTTAAGCATGAACTTAAGTCTTCTCCAGTAATAGCCTCTGAGAAGAAAGCACAGGCAGGACAGACCAAGGCCTCAATTTCCCAGTGCCAACCATGTGACTAAAGGGAGGATATCTACACAACATCTGATTTTCTTATGCTACTGTATTTTTTTGCCCTCATTTTAACACAAACTAATCAACTCGTTATTCAAGCAAAATTGTGGGTTTAAGAGAACAAGAGAGGAATGGTGTTAGCAACTTTTCCTCACTCCACCCTTACACCAATTATCTGTTGGTTTCCTCTGGGTGGAAACAAAATAGCTACTTGGAACTTGAAATTGAAATCCATTTCCAAAAGTGGGGTCATGAAGGTGTGGCCATAAATTGAGGCAATGCTTATAATGAATACCACCATTTACAAGGGTAAATGCATAATTTTGCTCAGAGCTCAGGCTGAGTCCAACCCTATAATCCTTGCTTTGTGACACAGAAGCTGAATAACACTTACATAAACCTGATACTCCCTGAAGACCATCTGAACAGGATGATGCCTCATCTCCTGTGATTCTGATTTCAAAGCCACATCCAAGACAACTATCAAATCTCTGCTCAGGATTCAAATTACTTAACGTTTTTACTTCATTGGATTGACCAGGCTCCTTCGTGCATGCAGACCCTGAAAACAACAACTAAATTCTCTTATCTCAATTACAACTCTTTCAGAGGTCCCATTACTTCATCTGTCCCATGTCCATCATAGGAGACGGTCATGAGAAGAACAGGTTTAGCTTCATAGTCATTAATGGACTGTACTAAAAAGACTGAGCCTTGAAAAAAAAGAAGGAGAAAGAGAAGCATTCTGTGCTTTAAAAAGTTTTCTTTTATAACATATGAAAAAAAAAGAAAAAAAAAAAAAGAAATTATCTGCAATTACAGAACAATCAAGGAGATAGCTAACTTCTCTCCACCCGCCACCATTTTCGATTCAATCATGCCTGACACATTACTGAGTTACACACCTGACACTCTCAGTCATTTTTCTGGCCTCTAATCTGCTCTCTGATGTCTCTGGCTGCCCACTCTTTCCCACTTTCTCCCACTTTCTCTCATATCTGTTTACCTTTTGAGCACCTGTCTGGATAGATTCAAGGACAGTGTTTGCTCAGTGCCACAAACCAAGGACTTGATCCCTTGGTAGTTTACGATCTGAGAGACTGCAGGAAGTTGCTCTGGACAAGGCACTCTATGAAAAGGAAGGAGTATACCTATACGTGCTAAAATAATTTTCTAGGCTTTTTAAAACGTAAGCGTGTGGCTTGGTGCCTATAGCATAGTGGTTATGGTGCCAGCCACATGCCCTGAGGTTGGCGGGTTCGAACCTGGCCCAGGCCAGCTGAATAACAACTGCAACAACAACAAAACAATAGCTGTGGCGGGTGCCTGTAGTCCCAGCTACTTGGGAGGCTGAGGCAAAAGAATTCCTTAAGCCCAAGAGTTTGAGGTTGCTGTGAGCTGTGATGCCATAGCACTCTACCGAGGGTGACAAAGTGAAACTCTGTCTTAAAAAAATAAATAAAATAAAATGTAAGTGTGTCCTTTGGATTTCCTTCTTGTGTATATCTCAGTCTAATTCAGATATACTTCCCTGCTCAGAAACCCTTAATGGTTCCCTATTGTCCACAGATCAAGTCCAAGTTTATTTATAAAGTATTCAAGATCTTTTGTGATTTGCCCCCAACATGCATTTCCAACAACCAACTCTTCTAGATAAAGTGAGGGAAGCTGTAGAAAACAGGGGCTGAATGTATAGCTCCTGGGTTCTAATACCAGCTCAGTCATTTAAACCTTCCTATGCCAGTTTCCTCAGCTATAAAAATGGGTTGATAATAATAATAATAATAATTAGAATTGTGTGAGAATCAAGTGAATTAATAAACATTGGGCGCTGAGAACAGTGACTGATACATGATGTACCATCATCTACTATTATGATTATTACTCTCTACCCTCAACACATTTGCATTTTTCTCACAGTTGCCAATTTCTGAAATGATCTTCCTTTACTCCACCCCTCTAAATTCTTCTCATATTTTAAATTTATGATCAAATTCTTCTTCCACAAACTTCCTTGGATGGTTCAATTTGACTCAATCTTGCTTAAGTCGCTAAAAATATCTTAAACGTTCTCTTCTGTTTTCCACTAGCTCCTATGATCTACTCCAACAATTTTGTAAATAGTGATTTGTGGTATCCTGGAATTTTCTTTTAGCATCATCTTATAGATTAACTTCTGGTGTAATTTTGCCTTATCTCCCCAAGGACTCAGGCTCATCTTTATGTAGATTCCTAGTACATTCCCTTTCCTATAGTCACTCACTAAATATCTCTGAGCGATTTGATTAGATTCACAGGTTGAATGAAAGTTTGCTGGATGCTTTAGGAAGTGTCAAACTAAAGAGAGGGTAGTAGAGTTAGAACCTTGGTTATTTGTTTGTAGAATACTTATGACTTGTCTGTGCAAGACACTCCACTTCCACTTGGAGGCACCCAGACTCACTGGTAGCTGGGATTCACCCACTAGTATGAAGTCAGGTGGTGTTTTAGGCCAGAGGGGGCAGACTTGGCAGTCAGAAGGACTCTTAAAACAGCAGTTGGTAGGTGTGGTGGCTCATGTCTGTAATCCTAGCACTTTGGGAGGCCCAGGTGGAAGGATCATTTAAGCCAGGAGTTCAAGACCAGCCTGGGCAACATAGTGAAACCCTATCACTACAAAAATTTCTTAAAAATTAGCCAAACATGGTGGCATGTGCCTGAGGCTGAGGCAGAAGGATCACTTGAGTCCAGAGGTTGGAAGTTGCAGTGAGCTCTGATAACACTACTACACTTCAGCCTGGGCAAAAGAGTGAACCCAGTTTCAAGAAAAGAAAAAAAAAAAAAAAAGAAAGAAAGGAAAAAGACAGCAGTTCAGCCAGATGCAAGGAAGCAGGGACAGAGTCTCCAGGGATAGCTATAACATATAACACAAGGAGGTCTCCTAAGGAGCAATTGCTTCCACAGAGAAGATTTGCAAATTCAGACCTTCTTTCCTTGGCTGCTCATATTGCCCCTGGAAGGAAACCTTTGCCATCTAAAAAGGCCCAGCTCAGGTAAGATAGGAGAAGTATGGTATTGGGTCAAGACTTCTGAGTGCTATTTACTAACTTCCTGGGTGGCCTCGGACACTGATGTCATCATCTGAATGTTCACTTCCCTCATCTATCAATGAGGATGTTGGAGCAATACATAATCTCTAGGGTCCCTGCTACCCCTAATACACTTATTCTGTCACCCTAGGAGTCTTTCCATAGCAGACTCATTGGTGTTTACAAGGGAGGAGACAGAGACCTCCTTTTAGGAGAATCCATATTCTTCTGATTTGGGAGATCCAATCAGACTTCTGGCCAGTGGAGAGTTGGTCCTTTGTATGGGAAGTGGCCTTGCTTGTTACACCTTTGGAATCCTTTTCCTTCTCTACTACATCTGGGAAAGTAAGGACTTGGCATGTAGAATAATGGAGAGAAGGAGGGTAGTAGTGGGGTAAAGGACTCAAATCAGAGTCACATCTGTTTATTTGGGCAATCGTCCTTGTGTCTAGATTATCACTGAGTGTTCCCTTCTTGTAGTCCCTGACTAATTTGACAGTTGTGAATGAGGTTAGAGGTTCAGGGAGATGAAGCAAGATTGTACTGAGGCTGAGTGCCAAGCGTGTACATTAGTCAGAGAACCCGCCCTTGGACTCAGCCTTATTGGTGCAGTTCCCCATGCCCATGCTCCTCCCACTGTTAGAAGGTGCCCTTTCCTTCCTGTCACCCTGATGTCCTGGGCAGCCCTCCTCAGGTGCTCAACACCACCTCTTCCTGTAACCTTATACCCACAGCAGCATCCCACTAATTCTCCTCTATTCCTGTCCAGGCTGCAGGTCTTCCTTCTTTATTCACATTGGACTCCTAGGGTGTGAGATCACTGAGGCCAGGGCCTCATGTTTCTTTGTGTAGTGAGCCCATCTTCTGCCCAGAAAATTGTGCTGAGGAGGAGGTCGCTGCCGCCGCCATGGGCAAGCATGCTATATTCTAGGAGTTAGGGGCAGTGTGGCAGGCAGAACATGCACAAGGGCAGCAGAACAAGTGATCGAATGCGGCATATGCCTGTAGTCTCAGCTACTCTGAGGGCTGACGCAGAAGGATCACTTGAGCCCAGAGGTTAGAAGTTGCAGTGAGCTCTGATAACACTACTATACTTCAGCCTGGGCAACAGAAAGAAAGAAAGAAAGAAAGACAGCAATTCAGCCAGATGCAAGGAGGCAGGGACAGAGTCTCCAGGGATAGCTATAACATATAACACAAGGAGGTCTCCTAAAGAGCAGTTGCTTTCCCCTCTCCTTTCTAGGCACCCCTTTCTTCTCCCTACCTAAAAATGGACCTCTGTTTCCCTTACTTCTTTCACATTCCTACTTTTCTTTCTCTCTCCCTGGCAATGCAACACCCTCTGCTAGGTGCTTGGCTCTGTGATACTTGCTGGAGGGGAAGGAAAGTGTAGAGAAAACATGTGGCCTGAACCTCTACAGAGCTTGTAGTCGGATCAGAGAGGCAAAGGATACGCACATTTATTTGCAAGAGTTCATAAGGGTGGCAGAGGGTAAGGGATTTTACACTGGGGTCTATTTTAAACTTAAGGCATCTAAAAACTCAAAGTGTATTTTTTCTGAAGAGAGGATCCATAATTATCAGATTTTAAATGCATAATGGATCCCCTTCCTCTAAGAGAATATGGAACTGAGCTCAAGTTGGAAGACCTGGGCTGGAGCCCTAGACTTCTTCCACTTGCTGTCTGTGTGATGATGAATTGCTTCAACTCCCTGATCCTCAGGATTTTTTGTTGCTTTGAGACAGGATCTTGCTCTGTTGCCCAGGCTGGAGAACAGTCATGATCACAGCTCACCACAGCCTCAAACTCTTGCATGCAAGTGACCCTCTTACCTTGGCCTGTCTAGTAGCTGGGACTATAGGTGTGTCACAACACCCAGCTAATTTATAAGAAATTTTGGGGGGAAATGGGGTCCAGGCTGGTCTCAAACTCCTGACTTCAAGTGATCCTCCCACCATGGCCTCCCAAAGTGCTGGGATTAGAGGTGTGAGCCACCATGCAGGCCTTCAATTTTTTAACTTTAAAATGAGGAGGAAAACTTCAGTACTGCTTATCTTGTGTGGTTATGAGGATCAAACAAGATAAGTATGTGAAAGTGTTTTATAAAACATAAAGCACTGTGCAGGTATCATTTTAAAACCAAAACAAAAGGCCACACACAATGACACATTATAGGGCTTCTAGGGACTTGAGAGCTGTCTACTCCAAAATTTTCCTCTTGCAGACAATGAAATTGAGATCCAGATGTGGCCCAGGGACAAATAGCTAACCTATGGCAGAGTCAAGACCAGAGAACAGCCTCCTCAGGGCTATGCCCTGGAGCTGCAAAGGGGACACCGCCAGACAGAGGGTCCAGGAAAGGCTCTGCCTCTGTGAGCCCTAGGGGCCCTGCTTGCTGCAGGCAGGGCCCCTTGTTCCCTGAACCTGGGGAAAAACACTACCTGGCTAACCTTGAATTTATCTACCTCCTCACCAGACTCAGTTCCAGCTACCATTTCTGTCCTTACCATCCAGCCAACTCTTACAAACATGGTTTCCAAAGGGACCATGTTTGAAGTTACATCACCACCAAATAATTAATGACGAATTGATTACATTACCACCAAATGTAAGAGATAAGCTGGGGATAGCTTGTATGGAAAAGTGAGCCCTAGTAGCCAATCCAAATATTGCAGACTGAATTCTTGTGAGCAAAGGCTTTCTACAAAACCATTTGCCAAGATGACTCACATCTTTGCAAGGCAAATATCTAGGTCCAAGCTCATGAAACAAAAGATACAGAGACAGCTTTACGGGAGTCCCTGGCATTTGGGTTAGGGAGATGGGCATGTGAGGTCCTTTTGTCTGTCCACTTCTCTCCAGTTGCAGCTAAGGGCCTCTAATGCTGTATGAGCCTTTGACTTCCTAATCCAGAAGAGCCTCTGAGAAGTTAGCTCATCCAGGTCATGCCTGGATGTTACCTATAGCATTTCAGAACATGAAGCTTCTGTTTTTTCAATCAATGCCTCCAGAGGAAAGTGGTCAGCCATTCTTGGTGACCTGTGCTAGTGTTTAACCACTGTTAAATCTTCAAACGTGGACTTCATATTGGCCTGGAGACATTCCCTTGGTGGTTTACATTTATTTCCTCTGGTTCCTACTGATTAGAGGTAGGGAATAGCCGCTGAACAAGGTTTCCACTTGAAAGTATGCTTTTAAATACTTGACCATAACAGGACTCTTTAACCTACACTTACCCAGACCTAATAATTTTAGAAATATTTTAGACACTTGTTCGCTTGATTGTAATTTTTTCCAACTGTACTGTTGTCTCCACTGCCTGCCCATTGCTGCCCTCTACTTACAGTGCTCCCCTCTCCTTTCTAGGCACCCCTTTCTTCTCCCTACCTAAGAAACTTTTCCATCTTCAATGCACCAACATTTGAGCAGCTGTATAAGCACAACATATTTAATTTGGGAACAGTGTGTGGGAAGGAATGCTTTGTTAGTTTCCAAAGTAATGCAAAGCCTAATTTAGAAAGTAATTTAACCATTTTTTTTTTTTCTTTTGGTTCTGGAAGTCACAGAGATTATGGATTGCACTGCAGAGGCAGCCTGCCTGATGATGCTAGCACTTTGCAGCACTGGCTTTTTCTGCAGCAGTTTCATTTTTATTCCCATTCAGGGACACAATGGGTCAGTTCAAGAGAAGCATTAACTCCCTTTACGACGGGGCATGTGTCTTTTCCAGCTTTTCTGTATTGCCAGAGCCTAGCAAGAGCAAGCAAGTGGTAAGTGCTTTTAAATGTTGGATTGCATTGGATTGCATTACATTGCCTGTCTGTCCCTTGCTACCTACCTTAGTCTTAAACTTGGTCCATTAGGCTCTTGAACTAGGAAGTAACAGCTAGCAAGTATTGAGCAGGGCAGGGATAGTCAGGATCTGATCATATCACTGCTACCTCCCTTGGCTCCAGAAGAAAGTTAAGGGGCCAGGATTTCAGAGTATCATATCCTACAAGGTCTAATTTTTAGTCTCATCCTCTCAGGGACACACATAACTAGGATCTGAAAAATAAAGAAAACATGATAGATGTGGAGGCAAGGACCATGAAATGTATAAATTGGGAGAATACATCACTGCCACTACCACAATGGCAGCATTTGGGGCTGGAACTAAGACAGGCTCTTGTTAAGCAGCACTGCCCCAGAGCCCTCTGTGGACTCCAGGCAAAGTAGCCTTCTGTCAAATGCTGGAGTGCCTCTTAACTGTCATGGAATGTTCTGGTACCTTAAAACACATGCTCAGCCACAATTCTTGATTTCCCGGGGCCCAAAAGTTCAGAAAGAAGATTGAAACTTGTTCCCCCACAGGTTGAGATATACATAGACTATGTAATAGGAAACAGTCAATTTGGAGAAAAAGACAAGATCTCCCAGAGGAAATCGCAATGAATTCAGACTGTGCCAGAAGGGTCAGACCGCACAGAGCATCTGATTCTAGGCCTAAAAATGTGAGGTTGAGTCTCTCAACCCCCAATCCTTAGAGTTCCAGTATGTTCTGGAAGTGAGGGGGCTATCTTACTCAGAAAACAGCAATACAAAAACACCCGTGTCCCTAGAGGTACACATACAATCATTCTGGAGTAGGTGTCTCCTCTGAATACCTGCAAGACCTGGTCCTGCTGTTCAGGGAAAGTGATGACCTTGGAGGTCAGTACTTTGGGGGAGGTGGGCAGCAGGCAGGCCATAGGGTAGACAACGGCAGCCCATCCAGAAGACAGAGAAAGGGAGAAGATACAGGAAAGATGTGACTGCACAGCCAAGTGGTGGCAGAATGAGCCACTTTTGCTGTACAGCATATTTTAAATTTCATTTAAGGTGTTAGCTTTTGCCAGATCTTGAAATCTTTAGAGCTCAGCCTGTGGGTAAGTTCATCTCCATATTTTTTCATTAACATTTACAAGCGGGCCTAGGATGTACAGAGAAACAACATGAAAGGAACACAGACGCAGAGGAAGCCAGGATGACAAATGATACACACAAAGAGCTAGTGGGAGAGCCCGAGGAAAGCCATTTCTAGACGCAGAGGAACACAGAAAAGAATTCAGAAAAGCCTGTTAAGACGATGTTCTGTCAGACGCTAAGTGGGTCCCCCAGGATGGAGATCAGGCTATCTTGGATTAAACCTCCCTGGATTTAAGAACCGAAGAGAAACCACAGAGTGCGTTGCTTTCTTTGTCCCTGGGTTTGGCTCCTGGCAACCCGTGCGCCGAGGTCTGACACACTGCCGGAGCTCCCCCTGCCGGCAGCTCTGCAGAACCTCACCGTCTGGGTCCAAAGTGGAATGGAATTACACAATTCTTCCAGCGCTTTGCCCACTCTCTGCCTTTAACTTTTTTTTTTTTTTAATTTTAGTTTTTATTTCTCAAGTTCCCGGCTTCTTAGGAGCCTGCGGTCTAATGCCAGGGCTTCAACGCCCTGACCGCCACGGTCCTAAGACCTCGCGAGGCAGTCCTTAGAGACACACGCTAACCGAGTGCCTATGAGAGGCTGCCTGAACAAACGTTTATTGAATACATGCCACAAACACAGTGCTGCAGAGAGGCCCAAAGGGATCTCATTTGGCCTTTAGTCTTCTTGCCTCAAAACTGACAATAGAATTAAACTGACCATCTTGGGTGAGGCTGAGGGCACTCCCCTCTTGAGCTCTGACCAACCCCAGCAGCCTTCCAAAATAAGTCTTAAGAAGAGGTTAGCACGGGGCCACAGTGACCTCTGCTTCTCTTCCCTTTCCTTCTCTCCCTCCCCCTTCATCTCCACTTTCTTCTCTGCTTGGAGAAGAGGAATTACAATATGAAGAGCTCCTGGGGCAGGAAGAAGAGAAACACTTGTGTCCCCAAAGGCCAAGCCTATTTTACTACTAAGAATAGCCTTTATCTTTGGGGAAAAGAACAGGTGTCTCCCTCCCTCCCTTCCCCTTCTCTCTCAGCTGAAGGTTGATTATAAAAGGGGCAGTGAGCCCTGTCTTTCCCAAAGTGATTGAGATCTGAGTCACAAAGGCTAGAGAGGGGTGTGTGGGAGGAAAGGACATTCAGAGGACCAGGAGGGGAGGGAGAAGGGAAGAAGGGAATGGAATGGGAACAAGAAGAGCAGGATACAGGAGTCTGCAGCCCTAAGCAGATTGATTGTCAGGGGTGGTGAGACCCTCAAAGAACGGTCCTGAGGTCAGCAGTGAGCCAGGGTAGGGCTTGAGGACTCCCCATTTTTTGCTGAATATGGGTATCACCTTAAGGGAGGGGGGTAGATTTTCAGATCTCTTAGGGTATGACTCACAAAAAGGAATCTTCATTCCCACCTCCCAGCTTCTCAGAGGTTAGAGATCCAAACTATCTTTCAAAAAATTAAGTTTTCCTTCATAAAAGTGCTACATTTTTCTAACAGCTGAAAAGTATAATTGTTGCTAAAACATTAGGTCAAAGGCATAGAGTGAAAGCACCAGAAAGGATTCTCTTTTTCTGTTAATGATGAATTAAGTACATTTTACAGTTACCTATATTGCAGAAAGCAGCTTTCTCTGGGAAGTAGAGTCACATATGCTTTGGTTTCCTGATTATGTGCTGTCCCTTCCCACTGTTTCTTTCTCTTGTTCATCTTCCCTTCCTGGCTGTGCCCTATTCTGCTCATTACTGGCTCAGCCTTTTGCTCACATTGTCTTGGGGGCTCTCCCAGCTCTGGCTTTCTGCTCCACTCACCTTTTCTGTCAATCCTGGATCTGCTTCCCTGGTCAAGGTGCTGTCAAGTAAGGAGGGGAAGGGAAAAAAGTGTTGGCCTGTCTGGTTGGGGCCCCAAATGCCTGATGCCCAGCAGATTTCTAGCAGTGCTGACAGAACCTGAGGAAAATCAGGCCCTGAGTCTTTACCCAAAATTCAGTCTGCAAACCCTCCTCTAAAAAATTACTAGATGGCTGATAATCTGTATTGTATTGTCTCCTATCTGGAACAGCCCTTGCCCACTTCTACCACAGGGAAGTATTTCAGTGACTCATGAGTCAACAGGCACAGAAGGGCCTTGGCAGGCACTGCATAAACACACATAATGGTTATTTATCACAAATGAAAGCAGCCCATAAATAACTGAGACTGGCCCAGTTCTGCTTTTGTTAAATAGAAGGAAAAAACCCACAAACATCACAAAATAAAAAAAACAGGAATTCTCTTCAGAAGATGTCATTTCTTTATGTTGCTATTGCTGACTAAACTGCAACAATTTCTAAAATGCTCCTGGGGAATAAGCGATTTTAGAGGAAACCTGCTCAGCTGCCCCTGCCATGAGCCCAGGCTGCCTATGACCAGCAGAGGGCAGACTTCAGTTGTAAATGGGAGACAGCAGCCCAGAAAGCGAGGAAGTGGCAAGAGGATTCCAAGGTTGTAGGTAAACTGTTTATTCCGTGCTGTGAATACCCCTATGTGAATCCCCAGAGAGCACAGTCCAAGATTCTTGATAGGTTACAATAGACTAGAATAGATTTCAAGGAACTAGCTCCTTGAAATAAATATTGTTTGTAAGATTAAAACCGGACAGAAGAAGCTGCCCTCCCTCTGGGTGCTGTAAGGTGCTAGTTAATGTGCAGCCACTGCAGTGACTTGTCCTTGTCCCAGGCCTGACAGTCACTCAAAGCTGTATATTGTTTGGATTGGGGGTGTTGGGCTACGTATCTAACTTGGTGGAAATGTAGGTGCCGTGTCATGGACTTGTGAAATCCCTACGGTTGATCGATCTCTTTTGTTTAGTGAATAAATAGAAATCTGCTCCCAGAGAAGCAGAGAGATAGAAATGAAGACTATTGAAAATGTGTCCTTTTTTTTGGAGGCAGAATCTTGCTCTGTTGCTTCAGCTAGAGTGTAATGGTGTCATCATAGCTCACTGCAAACATAAACTCCTGGACTCGGGTGATCCTTCTGCCTCAGCCTCCGAGTAGCTGTGACTATACACCTATGCCACCAAGCCTGGTTAATTTTTTCTATTTTCGGTAGAGGTAAGGTCTCGCTCTTGCTCAGACTGCTCGTGAACCCTAGACCTCAGTGGATCTTCCTGCCTTGGCTTCCCAGAAGGATGATAGGTGTAAACCACCACACCAGGCCTGGAAATGTTTCCTGAAGAATTGGGCCAGCCTAGCAATTTGACTCTAGGTTTATTCCCAAAATATTTGAAAGCATACATCCACATAAAAACCTGTACATGAATGCTCATAGCAGCATTATTCGTCATAGCCGAAAAGGGGAAACAATTGCTGAGTGATGAATGACTAAACAAAATGTAGTATATTCAGTCATAAAAATGAAGTGCTGATATATTACAGCATGGATGAACCTCAAAAACTTCTTGTTAGTTGAAATAAGCCAGTCACAAGAGACCTATATTGTAGATTTCATTTATAGGAAATGTTCAGAGTTGGGCAAATCCACAGAAATAGAAAATTGATTGCTGTGGGTAGGGGGAAGGAGAAATGAGAATGAGATTTCTTTTGGGGGTGATGAAATGTTTTGAAATTAGATAGTGGTGGTGGTTGCACAACTTAATGACTATGGTAAAAACCCCCAAACTGTACACTTTAAGGGATGACCCCCAAACTGTACACTTTAAAGGGATGAATCTTAAGTATGTGAATTTTGTCTCAAAACTGTTATTGGAAAAAAAAAAAAAAAGATTTAGACTAGGACAGACATAGAAGGAAACTCAGAGCAGGAAACAAGGCAAGGAAACAAAACAAACAAAGCAGCAAACAAAACAATTCCGATATAAAAGGAATTATTTAACTTCTGAGAGAGTTAACCCTACCCCCATCCAAAATATTTTTTTGGATGAAAAGAGAGTAAATTTAGTGCAAGCTAGAGACAGAGGTAGACACATTCAGTGTAGAAGGCAAGCAGAATTATCCATAAAGCTGAAATGACCTTGCATCGTCTCCAATGGATCCACTTGTAGAGACTTTACACCTCTCTAAGGATGCTGGCCTTGGGGATATGGGGGCTCTTTCAGTCAAGGCAAGAGGGCTACATTTGGGTTGTTGTCATGGTGACCCCCTGTGCAGTGAGAAATAAGGGAGAATCACACTTTTCCAGCCACAGAACAAGAAAGACTTCCCACGCTTTGGGGAAGTGGCAGGGAAAGAAGGTGATAATAGTTAAGTCACCAGCTCAGCTGCTATAGGGGACTTCATGGTCACACTTGAGTTCCAGGCATACTGTCAATAACACCCACGAGAGGACTGAAGTCTGTGCTCTGTTCCTTTAGTAACACCCACTCACACAGCACCTTGCACAGACCGAGCCTATGAGAACCCTCAGTAAATATTTAGAAAAGGAGGAGTGAAGAAATAGACTGGAAAGGCAGGCCTAGTGAAGCCCCAGGATGACTGAAGGCAGGGTAGGTGCAGTCGTGTGCAGCACGTCAGAAAGGAAGTGCCCCTGAGTGAGAAAGACAAGGACAGATGACTTTATTTGCCCGCTCTTTATAAGAACCATCCAGTCATCCACCCCAGACCTGCCTGGTTGGGGTTAAGCAGGGCAACATCTCAGTGCACTTCTGCGGCTGCGTCCTTCATATCTCTTATACTAATTACCTTCATCCACTTCCTGGACAGAAACTGTAATAGGTTAACATCATCAAAATTTGTTTTGTTTGTAAGATGCACTGTATAGAAACTCTACATAAGACTAGGCCTTTTAAAATGTGTTTACTGATTAAAAAAAAAAAAAAACCCAAAATGTTTCTGTTCTGTAATTGTTCATGGTGACCAAGGACAGCAGTGATAATGGAGTCTGATAAAATGTTTTCCAGTCTTGTGTTTTGTTCCAAGTCTGGTCCTCTGGGTGAATGTTACGCATTTTGGGGATCTGGGGAATATATCTATGTCTTATAAAACTTCCTTAATTATAGATTCAGCCAAGAGATGGGGAGCTTGGTAACTAATTATGTAGCTAGAGCATCATATGGGCACTGGAGTTGAAGCTCTTAACACTTAACAGTTACAAAGTAAATAGAGAGTTAAAAAGAACTAGCCAAACGCCAATTGTTTTAGGTCAATTATTTGAGTTCAGTAGAGGAAAGGACCAGATTTGGGAGCTGGACAGATCTGGGCTTACAGCCTAGCCACTTCTTCAGTTATTCCTTCGGTAAATGTGTATTGATCACCGACCAGACACAGGGGTGGGGGTGGGGGTGGAGGGGTGGGGGGGAGCATTGATGATAAAAGTACAAATGAGGAAGACAGCCTGTATCCTCAGGGAGCTTACAGTCCCACAGCTACACAAAATATCTGTTATCTTTAAAAGTAAATCTCTCTACATCTAGATCTATAAAATGGGAAAAAATAACCTAATATGAAAGTTTTTTTAAGGATAAAATTGAATAGTATAAAGCAAGCTCTGGGATATTGCATTAAAATAGTGTTGCTTCCCTTCCCCTTACATACAATACTTTCGGCATCATTTTTATCATTTTCTACTACATACTACAATTTATAATTGAACATTCCTAGCTTAAAGGAAGACCAAATGGGCCAGAAGTTTGAGATGGAAACCCACAGTAACCTTGTTAGGAAACAGTGTGTGTCGGAGTTGAGAATATGGGGGTTGGCATCAGAGAGATCCAAATTAGAAACCAACTCTCCACTTGCTGGTTTGGAGCAAATTATTTAACCTGAGTTTCAGTTTCCTCCTCTGTGAAATAAGGCTACTAATCCTATCCTCCTGGAGTTGGGGGAGGTTTAGTGAGATACCCTAAACTTAGTGCAACACACTTAGTTCAGTGCCTGGTACATAATAGAGGCTTGGCAAAGGTGACTATTATTATTTGTCTTACTCTTAGGATATTGATTGTTAGGGCTGGCACTGGTCTTGAGTAGCATCATGGCCAGCACCTAATTTTGCAGATGAGGAGACTGAGGTCCAAAGTGGTTTGATCAAGTCATAGAGGTATTTGGTGGCTCAGGGATCTCTGATCCTGCCCTTGTGTTCTTCGTCCCTACTTCGCATTCAGGGGGTGAATTTGACTAGAATATTGGTTTCAAGGAAGATTATGTCCACACATGTAGGGTGTGGTGAGAAGCCATCTGCCCTCCCTGAGCCTCAGTTTCTTCACGTACACTGGTGGAACTGGCCACATGAGTCTACTAAAGGTTCTAAGACATGATGTCTCTTTGAAGAGAAGTCAGGCAACAAAGGACATGGGTAACCATGAAGAAGTTGGCCCTTGCTAAGGTCAAGCTCTTGGTCTATTTCAAGGATTAGGTACAAACAGAAGTAGGATTCTCCTTCATGTCCTCCCCTCCAAGGCAACCATGCCTGACCTAAGAGGTGGCTCCTCTTTCTCTCTCTTTTTTTTTTTTGTTGCAATGGCCAGGGCCAGGTTTGAACCTGCTACCTCCAGTATATGGGGCCGGTGCCCTACTCCTTGAGCCACAGACGCCGCCAAGGTGGCTGCTCTTTCAACAGTGATTTTCAAACTGCAGATCGTGACCAATTAGTGAGTCTTAAAATGCATTTAGTGGTTCAGCATTTTAAAAAATGAAATAGAATAGAATTAAAAGAATTAAAGTACATCACAAGTAGTAATAATAAGTATAACTTTATGAAACCTTTGTTGTATATGTCATATGTGTGGGCTGATTTATTATTTATTTATTTATTTTGTGGGCCCTAATTTAGTACATTCATGTACTGTGATGTCACAATTTAAAAAATATTTTACTGTGGGCAGTGGTCCAGAAAGATGGAAAGCTACTGCTGTAAGATATGCTCTATGCTGCCGCCAATTTTCAGGAAAGTTCTCACATTTTAATTACGTACTATTTATTCATTCACTCAGCAAATGTGTATGGAGTGTCTACTACATGGCAGGCACTGCTCAAGGCAGTGGGAATACAGCAGTGAACAAAATAAACAAAAATTCCCTTCGGGTAAGGGAAACACAAGTGATACACAAGTAAGGCACAAAATTAGGAAACACAGAAGGAGAAAGGCAAAAAGGAAAGAAGGAAGGAGGAAGGGAGAAAAGAAGGAAAGAAGGGAGGAAGGAAGGAATTTAGCACATTCATAATCATATAACCCAGAGCAAGCACTGTTACCATTTTGGTTTATGTCCCTACAGACTTCTCTACATATGCACCTGTCATTTATCTTGCCATTTAGAGGCCTGCAAGGTAACAAGTAGTACATAAATGTACATAATGGCCAATGCCAAAATACAGCCCTCTGAAGCATGAAAGGAGGGATTCTGCTTTACTCCCAGGTGCTTTCCTCCTTCCTCCCTCCTCCCTGAGCACATCTCCACCTCTTCTGTAGTGATCGCTCCGCCCAGCCCTCAGCCTTGGAGACAGAGACTTCTGTCTCTTGGGAAATAGGCAGAGCCCCGGCTGACCTTGCTCACTGGGAAGTTCTGTGTCAGGGTTCTGTTGAATTCTGACTTTGAATAGCCTTAATGATTTAATAATTTTATGGAAGTCTAGAAAGAAATTGAGGTGGGAGAGGTTGTGACTTGTTCACGTGCCCACATGAATGGGAAATGGAAGTGAGTCGGGGTGCCTGGTGCCCTACTGTTGGAGGTTTGGGGTTGGCCTCTCTATCTGCTATGTGTTTCAGATTCCTTTCTTTTTGTGACAATATATTAAACACATTTTTTCTCAAATTCTAAGGCTGTTATAGTTGTCTTATTTTCTAAGAAGTTAAAACTGGCTAGACCTATCCTGGCTTAAGAGAACATTAACATAGTAAATCTCCTTGGATTTTGTGACTGCCATGTTAAAAGTCTTAAAAATAAATGTAGTCAGAAGTCGCACTTGGGTTCAGCAGACAAGAAGACAGAATTGGAACCTTTCCAGAGTCAGTGTTTACACTTAGATGCCTCTGGCTTTCTCATTTACTTTAATAAGCTGTTTCACAAGCTACCTTTATTTTTAAAAGCACTTAAAAAAAAAAAAAAAGAACAAAAGAGGAGACAGTTTTTAGAAGAGAGCAAGGAACTTAAAATCAAGAGGTTTGCACTCTAGTCCCAATTCTGCTGGGTGTCCTTAGACGAGTCATCTCCCCTCTCTGGTCTGTTTCCTCATTTGTACAATGTGTGGGGACTAGACCAGAGGTTTCCAAACTGTGACTGGGGGGGACCTCAGGATTTCCAAGACAATATCCCTGGGCTACTTTTGGAGATGAAAAGTGGAGGCTCAGAAGCTGGGGCTCCAGAGTCTCACTGCCCCCTCGCCTCCCCCCACCCTGCTCACAGCAAATCCCCTTGTACTTGCTTCACAGCAGGAGAGCTTGCATAAGATTTTATTTTAAAAAATGTTCTGCTGTTTTTTAGCATTTTAAAAACCACCAGAACAGTTAGATGATTCGAAAGATCCTTTCTAGCTCTAACATTCTACAGTTTCCAAGTTCAAAGACCAGTCCCTGATTTATCTTTTCAGCTGTCTCTTTGCTCCATGGACATGCCCAATGCTCACCTCTAAATTACAAATGTTCCCTCTGCTGTTCCCAGCTGATTGCTAACTATATATTATACTGGCCATAAAGATCCTGGAAATGAGCTTGTCTGGTAATCTTGCCCTAATAATGTTGCAACCGGCAGGGAAGAACATTTGTACATTTGTAGCAGTGCTTATTTGCTGACCAGGGAGTTGATTTTTTTTTTTAGCTTGCAGGAATTAGTTCCAACCACTTTGGAAAAACATTTCCAGAATCATCCCTAGCCCTGGCCGGCACAGCAGCATCCTCTTTTGTATGCTGCTGTATGCTTTGTTTAGAGAAAGGCATTCTGCAACGTCATTTTTAACGGCCCCCCCCCCCCCCAGCCCCGACTCCCCCCCTCCCCCCGTGGTAAGGAGCTCTTCAGATTGGCTCCTACATGCTCTCGGGCACATTTTGTTTTGTTGCCTGTCTGTTTCCATGTGTGCTCCCAAAGTTGCCTCTGAAAGTGAGTGATCTTTGGCTGCCGCTGCATTCCGGCCCTAACTAGAGCACCATGGTCATTTCTGGTGCTGATTTATTTCACACACAAGACTGCTTTGCGCAGAGTGCAGCAAAAGCAATTTTCCTTTACAAAAAAAAAAAAAAAAGTGATTTGAACTTTCATCTAAAAGTCACTAGTGCTAAAAGCAGACAAAGACAAATCAGCATTTTCTACTTGCTGCCTGTAGGGAAGGTTCACAAATTGCTGCTGGATATGTAAATAGGGGAAAGTGAGCACTGACCCCACTGAGTGTGTTCTTTACCTCATTTAATCCTTGAAATGATCCTCCTGGGTAGGTACTCTCATCCCTTTTTGTCAGAGGAAGAAACAGGCTGGAGGAGGTAGAAGAACTTGTCTAGACATACATTAGGAAGTGGCAGATGCAGGAATTGAACTTGTTCTATCTGGCACCAAATGCCCTGTTCTCACCACACCATGCTGCCTTCTTGATGAGCATGCTGACTCATTTGGGGAGTTATGTAAGCTTGTAAATCACACTGAGATTCTCAGATAATGTGACTGCATAAAGAGGAACAAAGTGTTGCCCTGAGCAGCTTTGGTGCAGTGGCAGAAGCACCACGTGAGGCTCCACACTGCTGGGAAGGACTCAGCAACACTATTAAGAAGTGGGGGGCAACAGCAGGGGGCTCCGGACCACAGGTGACCCCTTGTTTGTCCTTCCCCCTCTCAACCTGCTCTGTAAATAAACAGGGTTTTAATTATAAATGTATGAATAAAGCTATCTACCCATTTAATTCACAGGCAGTTACTGAAAGCCCAGCTTAAACTTTGGCCCCCTGTGGAAGGTATGCCAAAGGTGCTCAGGGTCAGGTGGTTCAGTACCACTCAAGATGGACTTCTCTGTCAAGGGAAATGAGCAGGGTTGGTCTTTAGAATCATGTACATGCCATTTTTTATTGACAAGGGGACAGTTTTAGAAAGTTATCCCTGGCCTCTGTGTAGGGATACAGGAAGAAGGGAGCCAATGCCCTATTGGACAGTGGTGCTGTGAGTGCTCCACCCACATCCCCTCAGTATGCACTGCTCCCCACCAAAGGCCTGTGAGCCTCTGTGCTCTGCTACGGTAGCACACTCAGCCCATACATGGTGCAGACCAGAAGTTCAGGCCCCTGGGACCAGCCCTCAAGCAATGATGGTGGACAGTTGATGGGTAAATACCCAGCTTCCTTGCCTGTTGTCTGGGATGACTCTGAGCCATTTTCTGTACTATTTCCCAGAGTTTCTGGGGGGTGGGGTGGGGTGGGGTGGAGTTCTGTAGTGCTCAATAGCACACACTTTATTGTCTTCCTTCATTTCTCTGTCTTGCTCCTGACTCAGCACCCAGGATTTCCAGAGATCACCTCTCAAATGAACTATTTATAGTCTGATTCTGGTCTCAGACTCTGTTTCTGGAATAGCCCAAATCAAAACCATTCAATACCTCAGCAAGACGTAGATAAAGAATGGAGGACAAAGGGAGCAGAAGTGGGAATGAAGAGGGAGGTGGATGTGAGGAATATTCACTCTGTGATGTAGGGCTTCAAAATAAGAAACTCCTACAACTCAGTAGTAAAAAACCCTAATAATCCAATTCATAAATAGGCTAAGGATTTGAATAGACATTTCTCTAAAGAAGACATACAAATGACCAACAGATATACGACAAAATGCCCAACACCACTAATCATCAGAGAAATGCAAATCAAAACCACAATAACATACCACCTTACACCTGTCAGGATGGCTATTATCAAAAAAACAAAAGACAACCAGTGTTGGGGAGAATGTGGAGGAAATCAAAACCCTTGTACCTTGTTGGTAGGAATGCAAAATGGGGCAGCTGCTATGGAAAACAATAATGAAATTCTACAAAAAAAAACAAAAAACAAAACAAAACATAGAACTACCATATGATTTAGCAATCTCATTTCTGGGTATTTACCTAGAAGAATTAAAATCAAGACGTCAAAATGCTATCAGTATTCCTATGTTCACTGCAGCACTATTTACAATAGCCAAGATGTGAAAACAGCTTAAATGTTCACAAGGGATGACTGAGTAAAAAGAAAATGTGGTATATACACACAACGGTATACTATTCAGCCTCAAAAAGGTAGGAAATTTTATAATATGCAACAACATTGATAAAGCCTGAGGACTTTATGCTAAGTGAAATAAGGAGGTCATAGAAAGGCAAAATTTGCATGATTACACTCACATAAGGTATCTAAGAATAGTCAAGTTCACAGAATCATAGGATGGTGGTTGCCAGGCCTGGGGAAACGGGAAAATGGAAAAACGGGAAAATGGGAAGTAACTAACAGTGAGCTTAAGTTTAACTCAAGCAAGATGAATACACTCCAAAGATCTGCTATATGACATTGTATCTATAGTCAACATGTAATAATGTATTGAATGCTTAAAATATTGTTAAAAGATAGATCTCATGTTAAATGTTTTTACCATGATTAAAAAAAAAACAAAAAAAAAAACTTCATTAGATGTATTGGTAAGAGAGAAAGGAGACAAAGAGAAGGCCCTACTAGGACTTGGGGTCTCTGGCTTAGCTCCTAGGTGGATGCTGATGCCTTAAACTGAAGTAGGGAATACCTGTGGTGGGTAAGAAAGTAAACCCAATTTCAGATATATAGGAGAAAGCGACATGTGGCTCTGTGATGTCATTTGCAAAAGTGAAAGTGTCCTGTTTGCCAAAATCATGTTCCCAAACCTTTTACCATAGTGCTTCAAATTCTATATTACTCATTCCTTTGGCTTGCTTTTCCCAGAATCCTATTTTTAAAATGTTTTAAAAGGCTCTTGAAATTATTGATACTTTTGATATATGTGATAATAGCATTGCGGTTATGCAGCAAAAAATCCCCCTTTTTAACTGTTAGAAATATATGCCAATGTATTTAATGGATAAATAAAATATTATCACAGACTGTTTTCAAATAATGCAGGAAAAGAAAAATAAAATGTTTTTGTAGGGGGATAATAAAATGACACTGGCAAAATATTTAAAATTGTAAAAAGCTAGGGACTAAATACATGGGGCCCATTGTTCTATTTCTTCTACTTTCCTGTATGGGAAATTTCCATAAGAAAAAAAGAAGATAGAATTTACTCTGCTATTTTAAAAATGCTCTTGGGAGGATAGCTTATCCAATTGTCTCTAACACCTGTGAAAGAACAACCACAAAAGGGTTTTAAAACTTTGGTTGGGTCTTATATATTTAGAATATTCAGAAGAAAAGGGGCTGGTTCTTTCAAAAAATAGACTTGTTAGGAGCTAGATTTTAAAAGTGAGAATAAACCAGGATTCGGATGTAGGATAACATGCATCTTACCAACCATTTGATCCTTTCCACCCTTCTCCAGAGCAGGAGTCATCCAATGACTCCCTCCCTACCCTTGACAATTTTACCTCAGGTGTTTGTTTTTTTGTTTTTGTTTTCTTTTGTTGTTGTTGTTTTGTTTTGTTTTGCTTTGCTTTGCATCCATGCTCTGCTCTAGAAGTCTGCCTAGGAATCCATTTCATAGATGAAGAAACTGAGGCTGGAGAGGGCAGATTTTTTGCTTAAAGACCATAGGGTGCTAAACTTCAGGGTTGTTGGGAGAGGGGCTTGGGTTTGAAGCTCTGTGTGTCTGACTCCAAAGTCTGGAGTCTGCCTTCAGTCTGGTTTGCTGTGGTTGGTTCTAGGTCAGCTCATCATTCCAACAGTAGTCACTCACAAACCAGCTCCTGCTACATTGATGTTCCGGGAATTAGCCTGCTTCTGCTCAGGACAGCCTGAATCAAGAGAAGTGAAGAGCATACCTCTTGGGCAGAGTCAGTAGGGTGGTCATAGGCCATAGACCAAGCAAGGACTGTCAGGAAAGCAATCCGCCTGCTCACTCCAAAGCCTCCAGGGGTTGACAGGAGTTGCTGGGAGGGCTAGAGGTGGGAACAGCACCTCAAAGAGCCACCTGGGTGAAAGGCAAAGATAAAGAGAATTGCAAAAAAGCAAATGCGAAGAATTTTTTTTTGAGACACAGTCTCACTTTGTCAGCCTTGGTAGAGTACCATAGAGTCACAGCTCACAGCAACTTCAAATTTTTAGGCTCAAGTTGTCCTCTTACCTCAGCCTCCCAACTAGCTGGGACTACAAGTGCCTGCCACCATGCCTGGCTATTTATTTTTTAGAGACAGGGTCTCACTCTTGCTCAGGCTAGTCTCGAACTCCTGAGCTCAGGCAATCCACTCGCTTCAGCCGCCCAGAGTGCTAGGATTGCAGATGTGAGCCACTGCACCCAGCCTAAATCTAAAATGATTTAAAAAGTAGTATTTTCTCATTCAAGTGCTTATTTACACATTCTTTTTTTTTAACCAGCCTTAAAGTCAAGTAAGGAGATAGTCAAGTAAATTATAATTATTTCCTCTTGTTGGTATATTGTGCCCATAATTTTATAGATATTATCTACAATAAATATTATGCTTACTTTAAAAATTTAAGTTAAAGGCTTGGCACCTGTGGCTCAAGTGGCTAAGGCATCAGCCACATACACCTGAGCTGGCGATTTTGAGCCCAGCCTGGGCCTGCCAAACAATAATGATGGCTGTAACCAAAAAATAGCCAGGCGTTGTGGCAGATGCCTGTAGTCCCAGCCACTTGGGAGGCGGGAAGGAGAATCGCTTGAGCCCAGGAGTTGGAGGTTGCTGTGAGCTGTGATGCCATAGTACTCTGAGCTGTGATGCCATGGTACTCTACCCAGGGTGACAGCTTGAGGCTCTGTCTCAAAAAAAAATTTTTTTGGGTGGTGCCTGTGGCTCAGTGAGTAGGGCGCCCGCCCCATATACGGAGGGTGGCGGGTTCAAACCCAACCCCGGCCGAACTGCAACAAAAAATAGCCGGGCATTGTGGCGTGCGCCTGTAGTCCCAGCTGCTCGGGAGGCTGAGGCAGGAGAATCGCAGAAGCCCAAGAGCTGGAGGTTGCTGTGGGTCCTGTGACTTCACGGCACTCCACCGAGGGTGGTAAAGTGAGACTCTGTCTCTACAAAAAAAAAAAAAAAAAAATTTAAGTTAAAAAGCAGAAGACAGAATATATGTGTATAGATACATAGATAGCAGGACTACAATTTTCTAAGATGCCCTCTTTTTTTTTTTTTTTTTTTTTGAAGCCAGAGTCTCACTGTGTTAACCTCTATAGAGTGCAGTAATGTCACAGCTCACAGCAACCTCCAACTCTTGGGCTTAAGTAATTCTCTTGCCTCAGCCTCCCAAGTAGCTGGACTACAGGCAGCCACCATAATGCCCAGCTATTTTTTGGTTATAGATGTCATTGTTCTTTGGCAGGCCAAGGCTGGGCTGGAACCCACCAGCTCCGGTGTATGTGACTGGTGCCCTGGCCGCTGAGCTACAGGCGCTGAGCCAAGATGCCCTCTATTTAGAAAAAATACTGTTAAGAAAAAATGTCAGAATTTTATGTGATTGTCTTCAGGCTGTGGAAATATGCTTTTTGTTATATTTTAATTTCTCATTCTTTCAAAAAAATTTCTGTAATGAAGCATACTTTTGGAATTGAAAAACATGTTTTATAAAAGCCCAAAGAGCTTCATTTTACTTGTTATCCACGTTTTAATCCATGGTGATGAAGAGGCTTTTAGGAATAAAAACGTTAAAAGATACTTCTGGGCGGGGCTTCATGGCTCCGCCTATAATCCCAGACAGGCTGAGGTGGGAGGATCACTAGAGCCAAGAGTTGGAGGGTGCAATGAGCTGTGATAATACTATGGCGCTCCAGCCAGGCAGAAGAAAAGGAAAGGAAAGGAGAACGAGGAGAGGGGAGGGGACGGGAGGGGAGGGGAGGGGAGGGGAGGGGAGGGGAGGGGAGGGGCGGGGAGACGAGAGAGAAGAGAAGAGAAAAGTAAAAGAAAAGAAAACAAAAGAAAAGAAAACTAATTTAATGTAAAAAACG
>CAUYPK010081969.1:0-18096 GCA_963574355.1 Loris lydekkerianus
GAAACACCTGACCCTTGGCTGTAAAACAATGGCTTTACAATGCTGGTTAAATTGTGACACTGTAAAAAAAAAAAAAAAAAAAAAAAAAAAAAATGCACCAAGAAAGGAGGAGGAGAAGAGGAAGGAAGAGGAGTTGAAGAAAGAAGAGAGAGCAGGGCTGAGACCTCTATGATATCATTTTCAAAAATCAAGACAATAAAATATTTTATTTTATTCTTAGCATATATTGTTTTTGATATTTTCCTGTTTCCTAGAAATACAAAATAGACTTGGCATTCCAAACATGTAAGAAAGATGAAAATTATTCCAAAAAACAGCATTTCAGCAGCATTAAACCAAACCAAACCAAACCTCTAAATTATCTTTCAGTGTTCTTTCACCTGCTGCAGTGAGAGGGCTGGTCTCATGGAACACCCCTGCATTCAGTGCAGACTTGGTTTTCCACAGACAGGAGAGAGGAGGAGGGAAGGGCTGCCGCTTAAGACCTGCTCAGGCTCCCACTCAGCTCCCAAGCAGAACTAATTTATTTTTGTACCACCACACCTAGAAGCAAGTGCTTGACAAAGACTAGTATGGGCTTGGTGCCTGTGGCTCAAGCGGCTAAGGACCCAGCCACATACACCTGAGCTGGTGGGTTCAAATCCAACCTGGGCCTGCCAAACAACAATGACGGCTGTAACCCCCCAAAATAGCTGGGCATTGTGTCAGGTGCCTGTAGTCCCAGCTACTTGGGAGGCAGAGGCAGCAGAATCGCTTGAGCCCAGGAGTTGGAGGTTGCTGTGAGCTGTGATGCCACTGCACTCTACCCAGAGTGACAGCTTGAGGCTCTGTCTCAAAAAAAAAAAAAAAGACTAGTATGAACCTGGAAATACTGGCACTTTGTTTTCTGGGGGAAGAAAAAGGATACCCTTTCCACTCAATCCCTTACCAAGATGGGGAGATTCTATCTGCCAAACACGTTTGCCAAACCGATCTAAAAAAGGCCCTTCCGGGCCCAACTTGCTGTTTCTGTCTTTTGCACAAGCAGGCAAGGCTCCCTCTTGTCATCCTGCAATAATAAACAATACCACCACATAGAACTAGGGGCTTTTCGCTGCCCTCTCCATTGTTTTCTCTAAATCAGGGCCTGCGTCTAATCTTTCCTCTGCAGAAGCTTCCCAGGGCCTACTTGGCTGGAAGGGAAGGACCTCCTCCCCCAGCCTGAGCACACAGTGCATCCTGGCCAAGCAGCCAGAGGTCAGGGCCATCAGCTAGAACTGGGCTCAAGAATTTCCCCTAACAGTTCTCTGCGCAAGACCAGAGGGCTGCTCAAGGACAGAGGTGTCTCCTCCCTGCCTGAGGACTGTCATACCTGACTGGACCCTTCCCTCAGTTGTTCTCACTAGAAGCAGAAGAAAAAGAAGGAAGCAACTGTCCACATGCTCTGGGACCAGAATACATGAGGGTAAAATAGGAATAACCTCAAGTTTGTCTTCCAAGTCTGTGACAGGTCCCGTGTCATGAAAAAGAGTGACCGTTTGTATGGAGTCCAGGCGCTTTACACACACCAGTCCATTACATCCTTCGAACAGCCCTATAGGGCAGATTTGTTATATACTGTTACTGTCAATAAGTTTTTACATCTATATTTGCTAAATGCTTCCCTAAGTATTATCTTACCTGTATGTTGGCAAATTCCTTCCCAGAAGATAGAGTACAAATTCTTCCTGAACCTGGTCCTCCAACACACATACACACAGCATGCCCTAAGCTTTCTGTCACCAAGGACTGCACATTCTCTGTCAGAAATGTAACTTGAATACCACTCTGTTCCACCTCTGTCCCTACTGCACCAATGTGTCTCAGGCCCTTGTCAGCTCTCACCCAAGTTCTGCTCTAGACTTCTAATCAGGTGCCCTGTGGCCAGTCTACTGTGTGTTTCCCCCAAAGTGTCTACTAATTTTCAGGCTTGAGGATGCAATTAAAACTCCTTAGGTTAGTGTAACAAGGCTCTTTATAATCTGGCCCAAAGTCATCTCTCTCTAAGCCCCATATACCTTCAACTCCATCACACACTTTTCTCCAAACATCTCATGTCCTTTCATGCCATGCATATGCTCTTCCCTTCCCCAACATTCTCTCCTGCTGAATAATTCCTTTTTGTGCTTTAAAACAAAGGTCAAAGAACCCTTCCTCTGTAATTTCTTCCCAAATATCCTATGCAGAATGAGTATCTTCTTTCTCCATGCTCCCAGGAATCCAGTACAAATAACATAACCCCAGGACTCATCACATTATATTGTAATTATCTATAATTAACTGTCCATCTTCCCTTCTACACTCTGAGTTCCTCGAACTTGAATTCAACAAGTATTTATTGAGGAAAAGGCCAAGAATGGGGGAAATAAATGTTTAAGCTAAAATAAGGAGTTTCTTACAAAGAATTCTAAATTTCAAAAAGACAGAAAAGCAAGAATCCAGATAAACATGGTGTAGGGGACCTGGGTGGAAGATACAGATGGGTAAAATTCACCAACAGATAGAACCTGGGGGGAATTCTAAATAATAAATAAATTCTGGGATTTTTATCCCAGGAACAACATGCCCAGGGACCAAAAAGCAGAGAGGTCCAAACCTCTTTTCAGATAAAAAGATAAACAAATGACCACTGGTGTTAACCTAGTGAAGGCATTAGTTAGGTAAAATATAAATAGGCCCAACTATCCTTAACAGCAATTTTTCAATATTCATCAAAAGCCTTAACCAGATCCACATTCTCTGACCTAGCAATTTTGCTTCTGAGGAGTTTCCTAAGGAGTGATTCCAAGATGTGTAGAAAAATTTCTTCACAAAAAAGTTCATTGCAGTAGAGAACCCCAAGATGGCGGGAGGAGTATGACTTCTATCCAGCAATAAAGAAGTGGCTACACTTCCATAGACCCACATGATGTAACATTATGAAATACATATTTGGAAGGAAATACATTTTTAAAGTCCTTCCTTCTCTGGGTGGTGAGATTTTGAACAGCTTATTTTCTTCTTTGCACATGTATATCTTTTCTAAATTTTATTCAATAAACGTGACTTACTTAGAAACCATGCACATTATTAAAATATCATAGGGGCGCAATAGTGGTGAGGGAAACATGAGAATAAAACACACATAGGAAGCTAGTGACTGTCCACATTCAGTTGGCTCTTTGAGAAAGCAGGATCTAAAAGCTACTAGAGTTCCAATCTTTCATGCAGCGAGCTCACCATCAGGAAAGAACTAAACAAACTGAAAATGCTAACTGAACAAAAATGCTCATTACATATTACTTAAAAGAGTAAAGAATCAGAAACAATCCCAATGTCCAAAGAGGGGATAGTTCAGTATAAAACATCCACTGCATGGAATGCAGGGTAGCCGTTAGAAATGCCAGTTATGGAAACTATGCAGAGAAATACAATAACGTTCACAATAGGCCATAACATGAGAGGAATACACAAAGCTGCATTTGTCAGGACTGCAGCTATGACAAATAAGCATGTATGTGAAGGAGTGCATTTAAAAGTAAAAACATGTGTTAGGATTACGAGATTAATGGGAGCTTTTAAGCTTTTCCTTTTTAAAAAACATGTTTTTAACATTTTTCGTGGCTCAGCACCTGCGGCCCAAGTGGCTAAGGCGCCAGCCACATACACCTGATCTGGCAGGTTCAAATCCAGCCCAGGCCCGCCAACAACAATGATGGCTGCAACCAAAAGATAGCCAGGTGTTGTGGCGGGCACCTGTAGTCCCAGCTACTTGGGAGGCAGAGGCAGGAGAATCTCTTGAGCCCAGGAGTTGGAGGTTGCTGTGAGCTGTGATGCCACAGCATGCTACCCAGGGCAACAGATTGAGTCTCTGTCTCAAAATAAAAAAAAACATTATTCATGTATCACAGCCCCATTTTTCAAAACTCAGAAAACACAGAAAAGCAAAAAGTTAATTGCCAAGGAACACAGTCACTGTTAGCATTTTGAGGTGTCCTCCCAGTTTCTTTTTCCTATCTACTGGCTGGCTTTGTTTTGTTTTGTTTTGATTATTGTTTTGATTACATCAACGTTTTCATTTCAGTTTTGAAAAACCAAGGACCTTAACACAAATCTTATGCTAGAGCATAACCGTGGCTATCAAGAGTCCTTATCTAATGCCAGCCTGTAGGTAAAAAACAAGTATTGCACTACTATGACAAAACAGATGGATTGATCAGAGTTCCTAACACCTGCAGATGCCTATAAGGCAGTAGCCAGAAGCCAAAATGTGGAGAGTGCTGTGCTACCAAAGCTGATGCAGCTGGAAATTAGAAGGAATTTTGCTAGATTTTGAAAATAGAAAGACACTGATGTATTACTTTTTCAGATCATAAAAAGCTTGAAGAGAACCAATCCAGTTGGTCAGTAGGTCTAGAATATTTAACCTCTACACATCTCATGTCCTAATTCTCCTCCCCTCCGCACTGCGCCCAAACTCTGGTATAGTGGCAGCAGCTGCTGCATTCTGCTTGTTCTCTGTGCCTCCTTCCTACTTCCCCATTTGCACACAGTTAAATGGGGGGGGTCCTACCTTGCTCCGGAGAGAAGAGCTGGAGAGTACATGTGTGGGGAGATGAACTTGTCTCGTGGTCCACTCTGAGAGTTTGGCACAACTGTGTGAGTGCTCTAAGTGCAGCTCAGATCATCACACATATGCCTGACCTGCACCCAGACCACTATGGACTTCTCTAGAGGGAGGAATAAGGACAGGGAAAAACATCTAAGCAATGCACAAGTTCTACTACCTATTAAATAGACCTGGGCCCTGGAGAGCATGAGGGGAGGCTAAGTCTGTTGTCACCAGGGGAGGCTCAGTTTCTGCAGGAGCGTATCTCTTTCTTGCTTTGCAAACAGTAAGACACAGCAACACGAACTGATCTTTTGTCTATTACATTCACGTCCTTCACAAAGACTGCCCTCTGATCCAAGGAAAGAGGAAAAGCTGCAGCGCTGAACTGACTGAAACCTGGTGTGCTGCCACTAACACAGCAAACACACTCCCAGGCAGGTAGAAATGGAGCTCAGCATTTTTGCCTTAGATGCTTTCAAAAAACAAACTCTTGTACAAGATGTAACGTGACTCCACAGCAATCTTTCCAAAGAACTAATCTGATCATGTTATTTCCACACTTAAATCTCCTCAGGGGCTCTCAACTGCCTACATAAAGTCATCTGTAAAGAGAAGTACAGTGCAAACCCTGGAGCCAAACTGCCTCAGTCTGAATCCTGTTCTCTGCCCTTTGTGAGTTGGGTGACCTCAAGCAGCTTCTCTATCCTCTTGGTACTTATAAACAGTGATAATAACAGTACCTACTTTATACCATTGTCGTGCAAATTAAAAGAATTAATATGGGACTGGGTGCAATGGCTCATGCCTATAATCCTAGCACTCCAGGAGGACAAGGCAGGTGGACTGCCTAAGCTTAGGAGTTTGAGACCAGCCTGAGCAAGAGTGAGACCCCCATCTCTAAAAAATAGTTGGGCATTGTGGCAGGCACCTGTGGTCCTAGCTACTTGGGACGTTGAAGCAAGTTAATGACTTGAGTCCAGGAGTTTGAGGTTGCTGTGAGCTATGACACTACAGCACTCTACAAAGGGCAACAAAGTAGACTTTGTCTCAAAAAACAAAAATAAATAAATATAATATAAAATAATATGTGTACAATAAAGGACAAAGAAGACAGGTTGGCACATAAGAAGTGCTCAGTAAATGTTAGATATTGCTACTATTACTGTTATTGTTGGGAAAAATTTCAATTTCCTAGCAAAGCATACATAGCCATTCATGACACAGCCCC
Source organism: Loris lydekkerianus (assembly GCA_963574355.1). Lineage (NCBI taxonomy): Eukaryota > Metazoa > Chordata > Mammalia > Primates > Lorisidae > Loris > Loris lydekkerianus. Next base: position 5,838 of record CAUYPK010081969.1, read on the forward strand.
TGTGCACCTCGCTGGCTTAGCTAAACTCCCAGAGTGGACCACCAGACAGGTTCATCTCTCCACACATTTACTCTCCAGCTTTTCTCTCCCTTTTGGCTGGTGAACAACCACTTATCTCTGAGATCTCCCTCCATCCCCCATGTGAATAAGTCTCTCCCTACTCTGTGCCTCCTCTATGTTCTATAGCAGTGGTTCTCAACCTTCCTAATGCCGCAGCCCTTGTATACAGTTCCTGTGGGTTACAACCCACAGGTTGAGAACTGCTGTACTACAGAGACTTTCTCCAGGGAAATTTTATCATCCTCCCTGGTTTTTATATCTTTCCTCTTCCACTAGGCTTTCAGGACAGAGACCCTTATGAATTCCTATCTGTATGCTCATTGCCTAGCATTTCAGTAGATACTAAATAAGTATTTATTAAACAAATGCAAAAAGAAAACCGATCAGTACACACAAAAGCTGGGAATACTTTTCATGGAACTTAAACATGAGGATGAGGAAATCAAACCCCAAAACACTTTGATCCTGGGTCAGCACCTATAGCTCAAGTGGCTAAAGCACCAGACGTATACACCAGAGCTGGTGGGTTCGAATCCAGCCCAGGCCTGCCAAACAACAATGACAACTACTACCAAAAAATAGCCAGCCTTATGGCAGGCGCCTGTAGTCCCAGCTACTTGGGAGGTCGAGGCAAGAGACTCGCTTAAGCCCAGGAGCTGGAGGTTGCTGTGAGCTGTGATGTCATAGCACTCTACCCAGGGCGAAAGCTTAAGGCTCTATCTCAAAAAAACAAAAACAAACAAACAAAAAAACAAAAAACACTTTGATCCTAAGGAGAATTAATTGGCAAAGATCATATAATCAAGAAGAAAATTGCAATTTCCCAAGAGAAACCAAACCTTGGTATAGTATAGTACCTCTGTGTATATGCAGGTAGGGGAAAAAAAATTGTAAAAATTGTTCTCAACTAGCTGATGTTGATTATTCATTGAACAGTGCTTTTTATACCTTTTCTTCAGGAGAGAAATATAGAGTACTCACTGACTGGGAAGTACTTTTCACTTTGCCCAAGTTCAAGCTATTTAAAAATAAAATACTGCAGAAGACCCAGACTAAAAGAAAGAGAATTGATCTTTGTTGGATGTCTATAGAGAGCCAGATACTTTAAAAAAAAAATGGTACAGTTTCTATAAACATGATGTGTTGGACACAGACCTATCCACCTTATATGCATTATCAAATTAGATAATCTAAGTCCTCAACACCTCTGAGACATAAAAATTATTAGCCTCTCCATTTTATAGATAACACGAACATATTCACTCATTTCATATATTTGTACTGAGCATCTATTATATGTAAGTCACAGATCCAGGAGCAGGGGAAACAGGGGTAAACAGGCAGACAAGGTCCTCCCCTCCTTCTTAAGCATAAAAATAGAGCAATGAGTGGATGGAAAAATAAGCATGCACATAAATAAACAAGCAAAGTTATCAGAGAGTGATAAGCACTAACAGAGAATTAAAATCAGAGGAAGGGACCAGACAATTATTGTAGACTGAAATATCAGAGGACCTCTCTGAAGTGACTTTAGTTAAGATGAGATTTGAATAAGACAGAGCCTAGCACATTCAGATAGAAGAAGAGCTTTTCAGGCTGAAAGATCAGCTAAGTGCAGAAGCCCAATAGTAAAAATGAGCTTGACATGTTCAAAGAACAAAAAAAAAAAAAAAAAAAAAAAAAAAAAAGACACTGCCTTGTCAATGAGAAGAGGGCTGGGTGGGACAGATCACATGGACCCTGGAAAGCCAGGACAAGGAGCCTGGATTTCATTGTGAGTGCAGTGGGAGGCCACATGGAGTTGCAGGGAGCAGTGTGGGCGGGATGTTAAGGAATGTAACATCAACTGATTTTTTAATTTCTCTAGTTCTGATAATGGAGGGTATTGTGACGTGAATACCAGTACAAACAAAGAGACTATGGGTGGCACCTGTGGATCAAGGAAGTAGGGCGTTGGCCCTGTATACCAGAGGTGGTGGGTTCAAACCCAGCTCCAGCCAAAAACTGCAACAACAAAAAATAAATAAATAAATAGGCCCAGCGCCTGTAGCTCAAGCGGCTAAGGTGCCAGCCACATACACCAGAGCCGATGGGTTTGAATCCAGCCCAGGCCTGCCAAACAACGACAACCACAACGAAAAAAATTGCCAGGCGTTGTGGTGGGTGCCTATAGTCCCAGCTTCTTGGGAGGCTAAGGCAAGAGGATTGCTTAAGCCCAGGAGTTGGAGGTAACTGTGTACTGTGATGCCATGGCATCCTATCCAGGGCTACAGCTTGAGGCTCTGTCTCAAAAAAGAAAAGGAAGGAAGGAAGGAAGGAAGGAAGGAAGGAAGGAAGGAAGGAAGGAAGGAAGGAAGGAAGGAAGGAAGATAGATTAGTGCAAGTAATCTAGGTAGCTTGTACTAGTGTGCTAATAGTGTAGATGGAGGGATGGGAATAAATTTGGGAAATTTTTGAAGATAGAATATGCTGAAGGGCTAGATGTGGATGGAAAAGGAAGAAAGAAATCAAAACTAATGCCTATAACAAGAGGGACTTTACCTAACAACTGCAATCAGTGTAACCTAATTCTTTGTACCCTCAATGAACCAAACAACAATTTTTTAAAAAGTAATGCCTAGATATTTTGTCTTTCGCATGTGGGGGTATAGTGGTACCACTTAACTGAGGCAGGAAGACTGGAAAAACAAAGCAAGTTTGGAGAGGAGGCTAAATCGGGAGTTTTCTTTTGGCCATGTTAAATCTGAAATGTCTGAGACATCTAAGTGGACATGAATCTTAAGTTCCAGGCAAAGTTTGAGGCTGGAGATACAAATCTGAGGGTCATTAGGAAATGAGTGTTATATAAAGCCACTGGATCAAAAGAGGGTATATATGGAAAGTGAAGAAATGGAGAAGAGCACCATTTCAGAAATTGGGCATATCACCCTTTCGAGATTGAGGAAACTCGAGGACAGCCCAGAGAGGCAGGAAGAGACTTAGGAAGTAGAGTTTCTAGGAAGATAGCAATTAACCTTGTCAAATGCTGCTGAGAGAATGAGGCAGATCAAAACAAATAAGAAGCCTTAGACTTGGCAGCATGAATGTCATTCACTGACACAGACAAGGTCAATACTCATGAATTGATGGGAAGAGATTAGAGTGAGGGAGAAAAGCAAAAGACAAAATTATGGACAACTTGTAAGTTTTACCAAGAAAAGGAAACTAGGAGATATCTATAGGGGAATACAATGCCAACGGATTTTTAATTAAAAAAACGAATTTATTAAAAAAATTTATTTTGCAGTATTTAAGAGACAAAATTAGTAAAGGTTGTGAGAATGGGGGATGTGTTCAGATAAGAAATACTAGAATGTGTTTATTTGTTACTGAGAATTAGCCAGTTGTAAGGTAAATTTAATGATAGCAGACAGAAGTAGCATACCTACAAATTACAAAGATCTGAAAGATTTAATTTTAACAAAGTCAATAAGATGGCGAAGGTTTAAAAAGAAATGATAAGCAGAGGAGCTAAGGTACTAATCCAGATCTGTTTTGAATCATTTCACCACACCATCAACTATAATATATACAGCAGTATTTGCAAAAGGTCCCAACTCCAGGCTCTGAAAATAATCAGAACAGAGCTGGAAAGAATCTTCAGAGAACTTGGGAGAGCCAACACAAACATACACCCACTCCTTGCATCTATGCAAGCAAGCTCTGTTCCTCATATAGACATCTATTACTGCTTTTCACTCAATGTCATTTATGTTTGCAAATCTGGCTAGGGTCCTGCTAGCTGTAGGACCCTCAATGGTTGCCCTTTTATGCTCAGTGTCGTTTGGAAGAGAGGATAGGGACATGGAGAAAAATCACAGCAAACTCTTCAGTGACTTTATAAAATAGTAAAAAATATTTCTTAAAATACCAGTTATGTGGGAGGCACCTGAGGCTCAGTGAGTAGGGCACCGGCCCCATATACTGAGGCTGGCGGGTTCAAACCCGGCCCCAGCTGAACTGCAACAAAAAATAGCCGGGCATTGTGGCATGCACCTGTAGTCCCAGCTACTTGGGAGGCTGAGGCAGGAGAATCACTTAAGCCCAGGAACTGGAGGTTGCTGTGAGCTGTGTGACACCATGGCACTCTACCAAGGGCGATAAAGTGAGACTCTGTCTCTAAAAAAAAAAAAAAATACCAGTTATGTATTTATGTTTAGCAAAAGTGAAAATAAAAAGTAAGGTACATTGGGGCAGTGCCTATGGCTCAAACGAGTGGGGTGTTGGCCCCATATGCCGCAGGTGGTGGGTTCAAACCCAGCCCCGGCCAAAAACTGCAAAAAAAAAAAAAAAATAAATAAATAAATAAATAAATAAATAAAGGTACATTGTTATTTTTGTCTCTTTCCCTTTGCCTAGCCATCTCAAGAACCTAGAGGCTGTGGGTGTGCTCCCCTGTTTTCCGTGCCTACCCTATTTTACCATATGGCAGCACAACCCAACCACCACTCCAGTCTTTCTCTCACCTAACTTCCCATTGCTTGGTCAAGCTTGCTTCTACCTTCAGGGCAAGAGAGATGCCATCTCTCCCATGAAGGCCACCCTGATCTCTCCTCTGAACCTTTCTAACACTAAGCTATTAGCACAACACAAATTTAGCTCTTGATCATATTAGACTGTTTTATGGTTCAAATATCAGCAGGACTGTAAAAGCACTTTTCAGTAGGATATACAATTGTTGGCCAGTGTTACTTTGAGACATGGCTTAGTAAGAGAATAATTCAGATGAATTTTAGTTGAAATTATGGCTCTGTTTCACCTCTTACAGACTGAATAATCTTGGGCAAGGCATTCCTTGTTTGTCCCATCTAGAAATTGGGAATAATACTACCTACCTCAAGGGCAATTGTGAGATTTAAGTGAGATATTTTTGTAAAGCACTTGCCACAGTACCTGGCATACAGTAAATGCTCCATTAATATTAACTCTTTTCCTCCTAATGACTTTGTAAATGTCAATTTTATCTGTCCAACAAGATGTTCTTAAAGGCAGATCACATATTTTATATACCATATTAGATCATCCACAGTCTTAGCACATAGCTGAACGTATCATAGAAACTTAATTAAGTAGTTCTTGGTTTGATCACAAGTAAAAATGATGGCTGTAAGTATACCAGGACTTCCCAACTGTTGGTACCATGAACTACATTAAACTCCTCCAAATAGCTTCTTAAAAATATGATTGCTAGGATATGGTTTCTTGTACCCTCAATGATTCCCCAGCAATAAAATAAATAAATAAGATTGCTAGGAAAAACAAAATAAATAAATAATTAAGATTGCTAGATCCCTCCTCTAGATAATCTGAATATAAAAAATCTGTTTTGTGGGGGGTGCCTGTGGCTCAGTGAGTAGGGCACCCACCCCATATACCAAGGGTGGCAGGTTCTAACCCAGCCCTGGCCAAACTGCAACAACAACAACAACAACAAAAAGATAGCCAGGTGTTGTGGTGGGACCCTATAATCTCAGCTATTCGGAATGCTGATTGCCTAAGCCCAAGAGCTAGAGGTAGCTGTGAGCTGTGATGCCACAGCACTCTACCCGGGGCAACAGCTTGAGGCTCTGTCTCAAAAAAGACAAAAAAAAAATCTGTTTTGTTGGGCAGCGTCTAAGGTTCAAAGGAGTAGGCTCCCGCCCCATATACCAGAGGTGGCAGGTTTAAACCTGCTCTGGCCAAAAAAAGAAAAGAACTGCAAAAAAAGAATAATAATAATAATAATCTGTTTTGTTAACTTACAATGAGTAAGAGAGGTCTTCTAATTTTTACTTTAGATATTAGATATTTTGTACTCTATATTTTTGCATTGTTTGAATTTTTATAAGTATGTTTTATTTTGTAATTTTAAAATAAAGATAGATAGCAGAAGGGTGGAGACAAGATGGCTGACTGAAACCAGCTTTCCACAGAGACTCCTGTCTAGAAGGAGAGTTAAAGGACAGAAATTTAGCAAGTAACCTGGCAGATTAGAGCTGCACCAAGAGAGAAGGTTGAAGAACGCACATCAACCCTGCTGAGGCGAGCTGCAACCCCAAGGATACAAACAAAAGGTACGAAATCCATTGACAAGCGGACAGGAGTCCCTTCCCCCATGAGAATGGCTCGGAGTACCCCATAAACAAATGAGCAGAGTTCAAAAGTCCTCCCATTATAACCCACGGGAGAGACCCTCTAAAAACTGGACCTACTTACCCTACTAGGGTGCCATGGCGCTTTCCTGCCAGGCATAAAACTGTATAAAACTGTCTATATTCTCTACCTGCAATTCTAAACTCCTAGCACTCCCCTCTACTCTCACTCTAAGGTCTGGAAGACTGTCCCCCAGGACTCCAGATTCTTGGGTATTTTCTCGAAAGGTGTGGACAGGGCATGGACTGCTGCTGGTCAGTGCTGATTCTCTGGCACAGGAGTGAGGAGAGGATGGTTGGCTGAGAGGGAACCACACACGAGCGGCGGTGCCCGGAGGTACCAAGTAACAGCCAGTTTTTGGCAACAGTAGGGCTCACCCCTGGATATTCCAGAGTCACACACCCTGTCTCTCTGGGCAACCAGAGGATGGCAGGCATCTTCTCCGGTGGCAGCCACTAGCAGAAAAGATCTGGGATGAAAATGCAAGCCCTGTGAGTAAACGGTTTGCCTGAGGTGGTACTGGCCTGGGTGGAGCTCGGGGACTAGAAAAGGCATGTGCAGACCCAGAAGATTCCAAGGGTGGGGCTGACCAAGAGGACCACTTTACTGAGCCTGGGATGCACCCATCCCTCAGGGGATCATTACCTGAGACAAAAGAGAGCAGGAGGTTGGAACTGACAGCTAACTGTGCTGCGAATACAAACTACAGCAGCACAGACAGGGCCTGAGGCCCAAGTTCTGTGAACTCAAAACAGCTTCTCTTCGGCAGGGGGGAATTGAGCTGGGACAGAAACAAATTCCGCAAAGTTGTTCTATTCTGTCACCAACATCAATCAGCAGCAGGGCTGGAAGTGAGTGAACAGCACCAGCCTCCATCAAGCGCCCGAGGTTGTCAGGCCTAACCTCCCGCTGCCAGATAGTGGCAGAGAGCAGCGGCCTGGCTTAGGAGACATAGATGTCCCTGTGATTCAGGCAGGTGTAAACTCCTGGAGTATCTGCTCATTGGAGGCAACTGGGTCACAGCCCTGTGGGGTTATCAGTGACTGGGTGTGACAGAGGTACAAGGTGGGGAAGGAGGCATCAACCTACCCAGACTCATCTATTTGCTGGGTGGGTCCTCCTGACTTCACGGATCTCTTGAACTGGGCCAATTGCCCGAGGACAATCCAAGTGGGACCCTGGGTGTGTGGTTGTAAGAAGATTTGATTTTCCTTTTCCAATTGTTGCCTGTGGGGGGCAGGATGACTTAATAGCATTTCTCCACAACTGAGACTTCAACCCACTGTAACTGATTCACTAGGGTTGGACAGAGACAAGCTGAAAACAAGACAGAGCCACTTAAACCCACCACACCAAGCAGGTCCCCAGTTTCTCAGGCCGTAGCACTGTATGGATCTTAGGCAAAGCTCCAGGGAAAAAGGTACAGACACCAGTCCCACCTTTTGGGCAAAGGGCTGGTTAATCACTACTATTGGAGCCCCAAACCCAACTTTTCTTTATCCACTCATCTAATCAAATGGTGTAAAATAATCATGAGGCGAAATGAGCAGAAAAACTCTGGTAACATGAATAACCAGAGTAGATCGACCCCTCCCCCTCCCACCAAGGAAAGATATGGCAGACCTAACTGAAGATTCCATTCATAAACCGATGGCCAAGATGTCAGAAATCAAGTTCAGAGTTTGGATTGCAAACAAGATTAATAGAATGGAGAAAAAGTGGGAATTGGAAATTTGGGGAGAAATTCAAAAGTTGTCTCAAGAATTCAACGAATTTAAAGACAAGATCACCAAAGATTATGACACATTGAAGCAAGAATTTGCAGCCTCAAAGATCTGAAAAATATAGCAGAATCCCACAGTAAAAGAGTGGAGCAAGCAGAAGAAAGGATTTCTGACATTGAAGACAAAGCTTTTAAACACCCCCAAACTCTCAAAGAGAAAGAGAAATGGAGTGCAAAAATAGATCATTCTCTCAGAGAGCTCTGAGATAATTCAAAGGCGGCTAATATCTGCCTCATTGGAATCCCTGAAAGCTATGAAATGGCTTCATAAGGCACAGAGGCTGTCTCCATGAAATTATAAAAGAGAAATTTTCAGACATGCCAAAAGATTCTGAAATTCAAATAGTAGACAGTTTCAGAACCCCAGCACGACTCAACCCAAATAAGACATCCCCCAGGCACATCATAATTAACTTCACTAAAGTTAATATGAAGGAGAAAATTCTGAAAGCAGCCAGATGTAAAAAAAGCATAACCTACAAAAGGAAGAATATTAGAATGACTTCATATCTCTCTGGTGAAACATTTCAAGACAGAAGAGGGTGGTCATCGACTTTTAATCTTCTAAACCAAAACAACATTTAATCCAGGATCCTGTATCCAACTAAACTGAGTTTCATTTATGATGGAGAAATTAAATACTTTAATGACATTCACATGTCGAAGAAATTTGCCATAACTACACCAGCTCTTGAGGTATTCTCAGACCTATCCTCCATAATGACCAGCACAATCCTCTACCAAAAAAGTAAACTCACTCAGAAACTTTTGATCAAACTCAAACTTCCACAGTGGCAAAAAGATTAAAAATGTCCATTGGACTTTCAAAAAACTCGATACCCAAAATTTTACCAGGCTTATCAATATCCTCCATTAATGTGAATTGCTTAAACTGTCCTCTAAAGAGGCACAGGTTGGCTGACTGGATACAAAAACTCAGGCCACATATCTGCTGCATACAAGAATATCATCTTACCTTAAAAGATAAATATAGACTCAGGGTGAAAGGATGGTCGTCCATATTTCAGGCAAATGGAAATCAGAAAAAAGCAGGTGTTGCAATTCTATTTGCAGATACAGTACACTTTAAACCAACAAAAGTAAGGAAGGATAAGAATGGTCACTTTCATATTTGTTAAGGGTAATATTCAATATGATGAGATTTCAATTATTAATATTTCTGCACCCAACCAGAATGCACCTCAATTTATAAGAGAAACTCTAACAGACATGAGCAACTTGATTTCCTCCAGTTCCATAATAGTCGGAGATTTCAACACTCCTTTGGGCAGCATTGGATAGATCCTCCAATAAGACGCTGAGCAAAGAAATTTTAAATTTAAACCTAACCATCCAACATTTGGATTTAACAGACATCTACATAACATTTCATTCCAACAAAACTGAATACACATACTTCTCATCAACCCACAGAACGTACTCTAAAATCCATCACATCTTAGAAAATTTAAAGGAATATAAATTATTCCTTGCATCTTCTCAGACCATCATAAAATAAGAGTTGAACTCAGTAACAACAGGAATATGCCTACTCATACAAAAACATGGAAGTTAAATAACCTTAGGCTGAATGATAGCTGGGTCAGAAATGAGATTAAGAAGGAAATTAACAAAATTTTAGAACAAAACAACAATGAAGGCACAAATTATCAGAACCTCTGGGATACCACAAATGCAGTCCTAAGAGGGAAATTTATAGCACTGTAAGCCTTCCTCAAGAGAACAGAAAGAGGAAGTTAACAACCTAATGGGATATCTCAAGCAACTGGAAAAGGAAGAACATTTCAACCCCGAACCCAGTAGGAGAAAAGAAATAACCAAAATTAGAGCAGAATTAAATGAAATTAAAAACAAAAGGATTATAAAACAGATCAATAAATCAAAAAGTTGTTTTTTTGAAAAGCTCAATAAAATAGATAAACCTTTGGCTAACCTAACCAGAAAAAAAAAAAAGTAAAATCTTTAATTTCAGCACTCAGAAATGACAAAGATGAAATAACAACAGACTCCTCAGAAATTAAAAAAATTCTTAATGAATACTATAAGAAACTTTATTCTCAGAAATATAAAAATCTGAAGGAAATTGACCAATATTTGGAAGCACGTCACCTTCCAAGACTTAGCCACAATGTTGAACAGGCCTAAATCAAGTTCTGAAATAGCATCAACCATACAAAATCTCTCTAAAAAGAAAAGTCCGGGACCAGATGGCTTCACTTCAGAATTCTACCAAACCTTTAAAGAGGAACTAGTACCTATATTACTCAGCCTATTCCAAAATATAGAAAAAGAAGGAAGACTATCCAACACGTTCTATGAAGCAAACATCACCCTGATCCCCAAACCAGGAAAAGACCCAACAAGAAAAGAAAATGATAGACTAATATAATTAATTCACTATATTCATTAGTGAATGAATATAGATGCAAAAATATTCAACAAGATCCTAACAAACAGAATCCAGCAACACATCAAACAAATTATACATCATGACCAAGTCGGTTTTATCCCAGGGTCTCAAGGCTGGTTCAATATACATTCAATATAAGTATAATTCAGCACATAAACAAATTAAAAAACAAAGAGCATATGATTCTCTCAATCAATGTAGAAAAAGCTTTTGATAACATCCAACATCCCTTCATGATCAGAACACTTAAGAAAATTGGTATAGAAGGGACATTTCTTAAACTGATAGAGGCCATCTACAGCAAACCCACAGCCAGTATCATATTGAATGGAGTTAAATTGGAATCATTTCCACTCAGATCAGGAACCAGACAAGGCTGCCCAGTGTCTCCATTGCTTTTTAACATTGTAATGGAAATTTTATCCACATAGGGTCAGAAGAGATCAAACTTTCGTTCTTTGCAAATGATATGATTGTATATCTGGAAAATACTAGGGACTCTACTACAAAGTATAATTGAGATTAAGAAGGAAATTAAAACTCCTAGAAGTGATCAAGGAATACAGCAGTGTCACAGGTTACAAAATCAACATTCATAAATCGGTAGCCTTTATACATACCAACAATAACCAAGCTGAAAAAACAGTTAAGGACTCTATTCCATTCACAGTAGTGCCAAAGAAGATGAACTACTTGGGAGTTTATCTAACAAAGGACGTGAAAGATCTCTAAAAGAGAACTATGAAACTCTAAGAAAAGAAATAGCTGAAAATGTTAACAAATGGAAAAACATACCATGCTCATGGCTCGGAAGAATCTACATTGTTAAAATGTCCATACTACCTACCCAAAGCAATATACAATTTTAATGTAATCCCTATTAAAAATTCATTGTTATACTTTAAAGATCTCAAAAAAAAATACTTCGTTTTATATGGAATCAGAAAAAACCTCAAATAGCCAAGACATTACTCAGAAATAAAAACAAAGCAGGAGGAATTATGCTACCAGACCTCAGACTGATCGATAGTGATCAAAACAGCATGGTACTGGCACAAAAACAGAGAGGTAGATGTGCAGATCAGAATAGAGAACCAAGAGATGAACCCAGCTACTTACCGTTATTTGATTTTTGACTAGCCAATTAAAAACATTCAGTGGGGAAAAGATTCCCTATTTAACAAATGGTGCTGGGTGAACTGGCTGGCAACCTGCAGAAGACTGAACCTGGACCCACACCCTTCACCATTAACTAAGATAGACTCTCACTGTATTAAAAATTTAAACTTAAGACATAAAACTATAAAAATACTAGAAGAAAGTGCAGGGAAAACTCTCTAAGAAATCGGTCTTGGCAAATATTTTATGAGGCGGACCCCTGGGGCAATTGAAGCAGCTTCAAAAATACACTACTGAGACCTAATCAAACTAAAAAGCTTCTGCACAAGTCAAGAACACAGTAAGTAAAGCAAGAAGACAGCCCTCAGAATGGGAGAAGATATTTGCAGTGTCCGACAATGGTTTAATAACCAGAATACACAGAGAACTCAAATGTATTAGCAAGAAAAGAACAAGTGATCTCATCTCAGGCTGGGCAAGGGACTTGAAGAGAAACTTCTCTGAAGAAGACAGGCGCATGACCTACAGGCATGAAAAAATGCTCATCATCCTTAATCACCAGAGAAATGCAAATCAAAACTACTTTGAGATATCATCTAACTCCAGTAAGATTAGCCCATATCACAAAATCCGAAGACCAGAGATGTTGGCGTGAATGTGGAGAAAAGGGAACACTTCTACACTGCTGGTGGGAA
>CAUYPK010081970.1:0-22582 GCA_963574355.1 Loris lydekkerianus
ACTAGCAAATTGTGGTACATGTATACCATGGAATATTATGCAGCCTTAAAGAAAGATGGAGACTTTACCTCTTTCATGTTTACATGGATGGAGCTGGAACATATTCTTCTTAGAAAAGTATCTCAGGAATGGAAGAAAAAGTATCCTTTATTAACTTTTATTAATCTTAAGGCCTTGCAGATTTCACCCAGGATATGATAAACATGTGTCCCTTTCTCTCTGACGAACCTGGCCCTTATCACTTCTTGCTTAGCTTTTCTTAATACAATTTGTAGGGATCTCAGCTGGGTTCTATAGTCACAGCTGGGGTTTGGAGTAGGTGTACGCTGAATCAGCCACTGAACAAAGAACATAGGACAAAGCACTTTGGGGATCAAAAACCATGTCTACATTTCAGTGGGCACAGGCAGGGCCTCACTGTCAAAAAGTAGTTTTTATACTTTTTTTTCCCTGACTACAAGAACAATACCTGCTCATTGTAGAAAATTTACAAAATACCAAGAGGAAAAAAAATAAGAAAATAAAAATGTCACACGGTCTTCCCATCATCTATTTTGGTGTGTGTCCTCTGGACCTGCTTTCTTTTGGCTACGTGTGTGTGTCTCGATGTGGCTTGTCCTATAGGTTAGGGCTGCGCTGGGATTTAAGTGACAGAAAACCTAACTATATTGTCTTACCAAATAGACATTAATTTTTCTTTTTTTCTTTTTTATAGAAATTAATTTTTCTTATCTAACAAAATATCTGAAGAGAGGAACAGTTGGCAGGTTCTGAATCAGTGCTGAATTCTCTACAGTTCCCTGGGCCCTTCTGCTAGAGAGTAGAAGCTGGTGGCTGCAGTTTTAGCCATTTCAGCTGCATTTACTGCAGGAAACAGAAGGCAGAAAGGCTGCACCTGTAGCCTTTTGTCTTTCTTTCATTGGTCAGAAATGTGTCACAGGACCAGTTTTAGCTGCTAGGAAGGCTGTGAAAATGAATGTTTAGCTAATAAACCTTTACTGCACAGTAGGCAAGAGTAAGAGGCCTGAAACTGGTGTTGGGTGCAGTGAACGTCAGTATTTGCCACATCAACAGTGGTGCATTCAATACCCTTCTTGCTAAATATTTTAGCTAAATATTGATAAATATTGATGTACAGCCTGGATTGTTATCTTAGGATGATTTCCAGACATGAAATTTATGAGTCAAAAGGTTTATGACTCAAAGAAAAACTTTAAATAATTACTTTTGGACTGTGTTGCTATCAATAGTGCTCCATGGATTTTATTGCATGACAAACAAACTTGACTTTGGGGATTATATTTCTTTCTTTCTTTTATTTTTTTAATTAATTCTTTTGTACATAGATCATAAATACATTTATGCCATTTTCAATGTGTTGATTCTTTGTACAAATTGAAGTGCTTACATCATACTAATCAACATAGCTTTCACCTCATTTACCCAATTATAGCATTCTCATCAACTCTTTAACTTTCATTGTAGGGTGGGTGGGGAGTGGATTTCCTTTGTCTATGACACAAATTGGGGCAGGTCTATGATTTTTGTACTCACTCTTAGGCAGCAGACAATTCAAGGGTTATGTTAGTTGCAAACATAGTTCAGAAATTGGAACATGCAGACCCAAACAGTGATCAGATCTCTGAACAAAATGAACACAAGCCTATGTGCTTTCTGCAGCTGCAGCCCCACTGTGGCTGAACCCTTGCTAGAGCAGAGGCATGTCCTTCTTGCTCCTCTGTCTATACTCTGTATCTGCTGTTCCCAATCTCTAGAGGAGGAGGAGGGTGCAGAGAGAGGAAGGGCAGGAGGGACAGCACAGACAGGAAAGCTCATCCTTGAACTGCCATCTGCATCATGCTCCCAAGCCTGGCAGATATTTCCAGCTGACTCTTTCTGTTGGATGCTCTGGTGAGCTTGCAGGTAATCCGGCTATCTGGGAGCCCCTCTGACGCTCCCTTGATGCAGGCTAAGCAAGTCCTTCTTCCTTGTTGCCCTCACCCCTGCTCTCTGACATTTTTCTACACGTTGTCTCCACGCCCTCCACGCCCTCCTGGGCAGGATTTAGAAGGGATGCAGGCTGGCTTTCCCTCGTGGTCCCCATCCTGTACCAGTAACCCCCGGAAGTCTGGGCCAGTCCCAGCTGTGTAATTCCTGTTTTCTGCTGCCATGTGCTGCCCAGTTTTCTGTGCAGGGCACAGTGAATCCCCAAACCATGGCCACGTTCTTCATGCTCTTTGTATGGGTCAATGGAAGCAGCCTCTCTAGGCTCAAGGTGACAAGTTCTGCTCCCTCTATCTGGCAAGGTTAAGGTGGTGTATGTCTTAAAACATACTTAGGGAAAATGAGACATCGTAGCTAAGTGTACCTTTATTTACAAAATATTTATTACAAAATTTTACAAAATATCTACAAAATATTTCTCTGCATGATAGAAAGTAAAATAGAAAATGCAATATGAGTTTGTTAATTTTCCTATGTAGGGTGATGTTTGGGAACCCTGTAGTTCTCTTTGAAGCAATTGCTTTGCAAATTCCCCCCTTTCCCTGTTCTCTTGAAATTTATATTCCCTAAACCTATAAAGGCCGCCAGCTGAGGAGCTCAAGAGTTACAAAACTGCTTCCCAACCATTCCCTGTACATGCAGCACTGGAGGCTGTTCCATCATGCTCACTTTGCTCTCTGACACGTGTGGTATTGTCTCAGCTGGAGCAGACAGGAAAAATTTCAGTCTAGCTGGTGTCTTTAAGATGAATGCAGGCTGTGGGGAGCGTGAATCGCCTGCTGTAGACTGAATGCTTGTGTCCCCCCCCATTCATATATTGAAATCTGCTCCCCAATGTGATGGTATTTGAGGAGGGATTTGGGTAGGTGAAAGGTCATATGGGCAGAGCCCTCGTGAATGGAATTACTGCTGTTTAAATGAGATCACAGAACATTTCCTGGTCCATCATGTGAGGACACAGAAAGAAGTCACTGTAAGTGAGGACGTGGGGCCTCATCAGGCATTGAATCTGGTAATGTCTTGATCTTGGAATCCCCAGCCTCCGGCACTGTGAGAAACAAATTTTTTCTATAAGGCACTCAGTCTAGGGTAGTCTATTATAGCAGCCTAAACAGAATAAGACCACCCTTTCCCTGTCTCCTTTAAGGCTTCTCTAAAGTTTAGACAATTCTTACCCTCCCTGGAATTGAAAAAATAAAAAGCCAGCAATTGTCCTGGTGGTAATAAGAATGTGTAACAATTTACATAATCCAAATGGCTGTGAGAACTGAAAACAAGCTCATACAAGAGGTTAGGCAAATTCTTGCTAAGGAGGATAATGCTGCAAACTGTCATTGTCTATTTAAACTTCATGGGAAGCACCTTATGGAAGAGGCAGCTGGAATTGCTATGTTCTTTCAGGCAGTAGAGTGTGATGGCTTCTCACACTTACGGTTGTCCAAAATGCCAAATGCAGTGGCTGTCGGCCATGGCAGGGAGCTGGAGGGTGTGCTGAAAGCCCAGGAGTGGATTTCTGCATCCTGAGGAAAGATGTGATTTGGCTGAAGATCTGCAGCTGGCCCTGGCTCATGGCATTCCAGCAGCTCCTGCGAAGGTTCCCCTTTGAGTTTGGGAGACTTGCTCTACCCTGCAGGGTTCTTTGGCTGGACCTCTGTTAGAAACTCTGGGGAATGGGCAGCTTTTGGAGTAGATGCTGAAATTGTCTTTTTGCAGGTGAACTCATATCCTCTTCCCTTCCCAGGAATCCTTCCATCTACACAGCCTAACCATCTTCTACGTTTTGGCTCAATCACCCTCCTCCATTAAGCCCTCCTTGATCACTCAGCTGGAAGCCGATTTTCCTGGAGGTCATAGCATCATTGCTATTTACTTCTGTGCCTTGTTGCTGGGTGCTGTGTGAGGGCATCTCTGCTGTTACTTTAGGAGCCTTTTGGGAGGAGTTAAAAGTGTCTGTATGAAAGACAAGGGCCCCAGGGATTTCTAATTAGAGAGAAGTACAAAGCTGGGGCCCTTTACTGTGGGATTCAGTTTTGTGGGATAATTGAGTTCTGTCTATCTCGGCTTGAAGGCTACTGATTAATTCTCTTTCATTTCTTTAGCTGCTGTTAACTGGACACCGACTATGTGCTGGGTCCAGGGCTGGGCCCTGAGATACTTTAGACCCAGTCTTGAGGGAAGCCTGGTGTGTGTGTGTGCATATGTGCACGCATCTGTGTATAATAAAGTGGAAAATTTCATGCATTCAGTTCCAGGGAGTTCTTTCAGCAAGGTGCATGTGAACTCTCAGGGAGTTCTTTCAGCAAGGTGCATGTGAACTCACAGGCTCAAGATAGGCTATTCCTCTCCAGGAGGGGTGTGGGTCGGTGGGTCTCCCATCAGAGGCAGAGATACTGGAGCATGGAAATGGGTAACACACATATAGCAGGAGGGTGGATGAGAGGAGAGATTTTTGTCAGTTGCTATGAATGGGAAGCTTTGAGCAGAGGGACAGATGTCCAAAGAGGATTGTTGTGAGGCTTTTCTGTGGATTGTGTGGTACAATCCCTAGTCACCCCCCCACCTCCCTTGGCAGTATCCTTTAGGGAAAATGTGGTAGATTTGGGAACTGCCGGTTACTGGCTGGATTCTGAGTGCTTCCTGGTGGTGATGGGAGGCAAGGTTGACAGGACGGCCGGGGCAGCTCACTCTGGGCTGGCTCCCATATTGTAGTCTGTATTTCTGCTATTACCTTTGGTTAGAATGGGCTTTTAGAAAAATGTATGCATCTTAGATGATTTTATGTCTCCGTTTAATCTTTTTAATATGTTCCATTAACGAATATTACTTATTTTTGCCTTTTTATCTGTAGTTTTTATTGTATTATCTGTCTTTTATGATGCCATCTTAGTGTTTATTTTATCTCAGCTACCTTTTATGGTCCTAACATTTTAAGTGCACTGTTCAACTTAACAAATTTAGTTTTCAGGGTTTTTTTTTTTTTTTTTTTTAATTTTACTGGTTTTCATTCCAGCATGTTTTAAGCTAATGTTTACTTATAGCTTTTTACTTCTTTGCTCCTTTTTAAAACTGTTTTTATTCATTTAGCTTATTTCACCTTATTACCATCACAGATAGCCGTGCTGATGTCTTTTCTTTTTCTCACAGTCCCCAGCAGAGTGGGTGGCCCTAAATCTTTATGGAGAGAGTGACTGAGTGCCATTTCACCTCCCAAACATTTTGAATCCGTCTCTTCATTCCCTCTGCCACTGTGTCAGGACAGGCCACAGCCGTCCCTGACCTGAGTCACCTGCCGTGGTCTCCGAATAGTGTCTGTCTCCTCTCTTCTTCCTTCCAATTTACCTTCCAATTTACCTTACAAAACAGTGACTTTTTTTTTTTTTTTATCTAGAGAAAAAGATCCAAACACTTTCTCACTTATTTTTGGCTATGAACTTCAGATATTAAACTTTAAAAAAAATTACATGAATTTGATAGAACCTCTTCAGATTGTATTTTTTTATAATTCATGTTACTATTAATAAAAATATTTCTACTGTGGAAAACTTAAACTTACATGAAAGTGTTACATGAAAGTGCAGTGAATCATATCATGACTCCCACGTAGCCATCACCCACTCTGCCTCCATTATCAGTAGTGTGCCTTTTCTTCCCCCTCAGTCCTCATTTATATTTTATATTTTGTTTGAATAGTGCATTTTTTTTATATTTTATAATTTCCAAACATCATGTCGCATCAATGGGATCAGTCTTAAACATATGCCTGAACCTGTCTTGGTCTGCCTAAAATCTTCAGTGTCACACCAAAGCCGCCGGATCAGGTGCCAACCCTGCATTCTGTACTCGCTGGCTGTGGCCTGACAGCAGCCTGATCCATTGCTTCTCATCTCTCCTTTTCCTGTCCAGGGACCCCCCCTCCCCCCGCTTCTCCTACTGCTGTCCTGTCTGTGCTTCAGCCTTTGTACTTGGTATATCTTTGCCTGGTTTGTCCAGTCTCTCCTTCCCATGCACCAAGAACTGAGCTTCAAGGTCCCAGGTTCTGGGAAGCCACCCCAAATCCCCTTTTCTGACTCTTATCACACCTCCTGAGTCCCTATCACATCCTGTACTCTCCCACCCTAGGGTTAATTATACTTTTGCAATTGCCTGTTTGCAAATACAGTAGAACCTCTGTAATTTGACCACCCAAGGAACTATGACAAACTGGTCAACATAAGGAACTAGGCCTACTGTACTGACACATACATGTGGTACATGTCTGGTCTATGAAAATTAGGTCAACGTAAGAAGGTGGTCAATGTAGGAATGGGGCCAACTCTGGAGGCGCTATTGTATTTTTTCTCCTAGACACTGAGCTCCTTATGGGTAGAACGTTATGTTTTCTATGCTTTTTAGTTACAGAAAATAAAGAATGGAGAGGCATCTGGTGGCATCCTCAGGGATGTCCCATTTTGCCTGGGACTAGGATGCTTCTGTTCTCCTCTGTCACCATTCACTGTCATTCCCATGTCTCCATTCCTGGTGCTCAGGCTGGAGCAGCTTTGGTAAGAAGAAAGGGCTCGTAAGCATCCATGCACCCACCTCCCTGCTCTCCTGCCAGCTTGGGGATGTTCCAAAGCATGAGAGACCTTTGCAGACCCCACAGTGTGGGGCTGCTCTGTGCAGGTGCCCTTTCTTGTCCTGGAACCTGGAAATTGGGGAGCATGGCAATGTCTGCACATGTGGGAGGTGACAGGGAGAGACTGTTCAGGGCTGCCTTCTGGAAGTTGGTCAGCAAGTCTGACAAACACCACTTTGGTCTCTGTGGAATTGCTTTTTGTTAGAGACAGAATCGTTGTCCTGCTTCATGTTTTAGCCTTTGTGTAAGAACAGAGTGTGTTTCTAAAGTGGGGCTGTATCTTATCCATTCTCCTTGCACATATTCATCTCTGGATGGATTAGATGAGGTCGGTAAATGGTCTGTCTGCTTCCCTAAGATAGGGCAGATTTTTACACCAACACATAATCGCTTTTCTGAAGAATATTGTTCAAAAACTAGGTCATCTATTGTAAAAGAAATTAGGCAATAATTAAATTTAACTGGAAGTTACAGTATTGGTGGTTTCATTTTAGAGAGAGTACACTTCTCTAATTACTTATTGCTGCAGTTACACTGGTTGGTTTTTATTTGGGGGGAGGGTAGGGTGTGGTGGTGGAAAAGTTTGTATTTAATAAGTTCAACGATGAATTCTAAACTTGAATTTTTAATCAGCCTCACTTCCACAGGTGAGTTTTCTGTCCTTTGTGCCCTTTTCTGGTCTGTCTGACAGACATCACCTCAGTTCCCCTGCGCTGTCACTAGGCTCAGCTGCCTGAGGTTATCTTTTGACAAAAGAGCCATGTAGACAGACAAGACTGGGCTACAGAAAAAGCAGCTGATTTCAGTGAGTGCTTTTCATGTACGTGGTCTACGGTAACAGCTGGGGGGGACAGAAGTGATGTCTCACTGTGTCCTCCCTTCTTATTTTCCAGTTGGAAGGGGCACAGGAAGGCAGCCCTGCCAAAGGCTAAGTTGCCAGCTGAGGGATGCTGGGAAGAGTTGGGTCCCAGCCAGGATTTAGAGTCGTCATTCCCCTAGGAACTGCTGAGTGACAGGACAGCCATGGCCCCTTGGTACATGGGCTATGTGTCCTCCTCACGTTTCTTTTAATGCTAAGACTCTTGTAGGTCCTGGGGTCCTGGGAAGCAGCCCCGAAGTGCATGGGTCTCCACGTGCTTTCCTGCTTGTCCCTCTCCATGAATGCCTTTGACATGAGTCCAGCTCCCTCTCCCTCCCTCTGCTTAAACATTCTAGAGAAATTAATCAAGTGAAGACCATTAAGTGCCCAGAAGTGCTCGTTCACCATCTCCTGTGGCTTCTTCCCTGGGTGCTATTGTTATTAGTGTTTGTGAAGAAAATCTACCATGAAACCCATAGCTTTCTATGTTCCTTTTTAAAAAGGTAACTTATTTTTTTTTTTTCTGGAGGTCTACAATATGGTCCAATGACCCATTCCTAATAAGTACTTTTCATGCTGACTAATTCTTCCTTAATTAGGTGGTGCAGGGAGCAGGCAGCAAGCCCAGCGAAGCTGTTCTGTGTCTTTGTGTGGAAGTTACCTGTTTATTGGATCTGGAGGCTGCTATGGATTGAAACCTTGTGCAGGCAGGAGGACACCAGGGCTGCGGTTCATGGGAGGTCCAGGAGTCCTTGTAAAGCTGGACAGTTTTTATGAGAAAATCATAAATAGCAAAATCAGAGCTCAGCTCAGGAGATTTCTTAAAGAGCCAGAAGGATCCTACTGAGCACATTTTAGCTGGTTAATAAGGAAGCCAAGTGTAAAGGGTCCGTATATAACCTGTTCACACACTATATCAATATATAATTACTACATATTTTCCAATCTGCCCCTGGGAAATATGGCAGGTAAAATAGATTGAGGAGAAAATAATGGTGCTTGCTGCACAATTTATTAGATTGATATCTGTTAGTACTTGAGCACATTCCTTGCAGGATGAATAGAAAGCCGGGAATGCTCCAGTGCAGTTGAAACAGAGGGACTACTTAAGCTCTTTGTTCTTTGAAATACCTGGTGTACACAGGCTGGGTAGAGAGAGCAGGGCTTGCACATTTATTAAGATGTCCCTGTCTTAGGAGTTGGAAGTGTTGCTAAACTTGACCAGTGTGGGGGGAACTCTCTGTGCTCTGTGGAAAACAGACTTGTGTCCGCTCTTTCCTCCCACCAGTCTCCCACCCCAGGAACAGGAACTGGAGACTATTCCCTGTTGGGGTTGGTGGTGGCCTTGGTGGGGCTTTGTGAGGGCTAGAATTAGAGTCATGCAGGTTATGTACAGCCAATAAAAAGCAGTCTAGAAGATCTTCCCCCCCCTTTCTTCTTCCTTATTAAGAAAAACAAATACAAAAAAAAAGAGTATTTACATGCCCACATAAAAGAAAAACTCAATTCAAGGTGGGGGAGGGAACAAAGGAGCAGGGAGAGGGGAGGAGGGAGGGAGGGGTGTGCTCCCACTTAATGGGCACAATGTTAGGGTGTATGACACACTTTTTGGGGGTAGGACACAATTATAAGTGCGACTCTACCTAACAAGTGCAAACATTGTAACCTAATTCTTTGTACCCTCAAATTAATCTGAAACAAAAAAATAAACAAATAAACTGGGAACAAACAGAAAACAAAAAAGGAGTATTTGGAAAGTAGAAATACAATCTCTAAGAATCAAACTACTTTACTTTTTTTTCTTTTTGGCATATTACCTTTTGGATTTTATTCTCATTAAAAATAATATACATATATGTTTTTACAGTTATAATTAGCATACACACAATTTCTGAAAATGATGATATGCAAATATGTTTTTATGGTTACAATTAGTGTACACATGCTTTTTTCCTGATGTTTTCTTCCAGGTAATAGTTCACACCAGTTATTTTAAATTAAGACTAACACTTCATCATGACCATGTCTCAGAATTTAAATAAGCACAGATGTGTCTATGAGATACCCAGCACAGCTACTCTTATTGACTTATTAATTCCTTTGTTTGCTTATTCATTCATTGGATGCACACTTACTAAACATCTATTCTGTGTCAGACATGGAGGAGAAGGAGGTGAATGTGATGTGGTCCTTGCCTTTCAAAGGTTGTCTGGCTGATGACATGTGAGTGTGGGGTGGCCATCTAGGCATACATGCTAGAGGGAAACTGTGTGCTTTCTGGCTGCAGTCAGTTTTAAAGTGGTGGAAGAGGACCTCACCTGCAGTCATGAGAGGATGCCTGAGGGACCCTGCTTGAGCCAGGCCTTGGCAGTTAAGCCTAGTTCAGCAGAAGCGGGTGCAGGGAGCAAGGCAGGAAGATGTGTGGCAGCATGGCTCACGCTGAGTTGGGTGACTGTGCATTTCTGGAGGTGGGAGGTCAGTGTGTAACAAACACGGGACACTGGGTGTCCACTGAGCCTGTTCCAGGCAAGTTGGATATGTGGACATTGTTAGTAGCATCTTCTTACGAAAACTGTGGGTGTGTTAGAGCCTGGGACTGGCAAGGGGGTGCTTGTTAGAGCACAGCTTTTAAGGCCCTGCCCGCCTTCCAACAGACTGTTATGCATCTGTCTGTGTGTGTTGGGTACACACATCCATACTCACACACATATATACATATATATATATTTTAAATTAAGAGCCCATTTAAATTTATTTTTAAAACTTTCTACTATGGAAATCTTCCAAAAGACATAAAAAGAAAGAGCAGAATCAAGACCCCATAGACTGCTCATCCAGCTTCAGCAATTAGCAACACATTTTGCTAATGTTGTCTCATCTGCTTTTTCTGGTACATTTTGTGTTTTTATGCTGGGATATTTTAAAGCAATTTTCAGACATTCTTTTACCGATATCAATATAGATTTGCCTTTTTACATTACCACGATACTATTATTACACCTAACAAAATTAACGATGATCCTTAACATTCTCCAATACCCCATCACTGTTGACATTTCCCTGATTGTCTTGAAAATATCTCTTTAGAGTTGGTTTGTTAAGAGCCAATAAAGACCCATACAATGTATTTGGTTGTTATTTTTTTTGTCTCTTTTGAGGGAATTTTTTCCTCTCCTGAGCTGTTTATTTACTGCAGAAATGGCTCGTGTGTCCTGTATAATTTCATGGGTCATATTTCAATGAAATCTTTGTTCTTTACATTATCAATACTGCTTTTGCTGGATTCGGGGCCGGGCTTGGTTAGGCCCTTATACAGGTTCATAACTATCCTTGATGGAGGGTCTCATTGTGAACAGAATTCTAGGAAAACTTTGCCTATTCACATGTTTGTTCATCATTTATTCATTCTTTTTTTTTTTTTTTTGACAAATGGCATATGAATGTGACAATTGTGCTACAGAAAATTACTGTCTTCAGAGAGCATAAATTCTAACTGGGGGAGCAAAGTGCAGTAAAGAATTCTGGATGTATCTTATAGGTGGGGAGGGAGGAGGTACTGGGAATAGATATCATTTTCCCCACCTTTACATGATGTTTTGCTTTTTGACTGTATCATAACTTTTAAACCCATGATAAATATGTATGGTAAACAAAACAATGCAGACCCGAATAAATGCAAAGTTGACCATTTCATGCCTTCTCAACTTTGGAATCATCAACATCGATAGTTTGGTGTGTGATTGTTCACATCCTTGAGCAGGCGAGGGCCCTTGTGGGAAGGGGTTTCTTGCTAAGGAGGATTGTCTTCATCCGGGGGGTATGAGGACAGCTCTGAAGGACTGTGCTAGAGAGACACATGCTAAGATTCATTCTAGGTCTTCCATAGCCACAGTGTGGTCTGGGACAAATGACGAGCTCAGGAGCCAGGCCAGAAGCTGTGGGAATGGGGAGAAGGACACACAAGCCCAAGTGGGGTGAGCAGTGTCGTGTCCTGTCCAGAGACTCTCATCCCCACTAAAACTGTGCAGGCCATCACCTCTACTTCACACTCTACTGACCAAGGTGTCCACTATGGAGCTTGTGCAGCCCTCAGTGGGTTGGCAGCAGCTGCTTACAGCACTACCCTCAGGAGGGTCCTGTGGTGGAGGCTGGGCCCAGCAGGCTCCATGACCGTGACCTCATGACTAGTGAGCACCGGAGGAGAGGAGCAGCCTGTATGTGCTGCTCTTGCCCAGATGCCTCAAGGGCTGGTGGCCGGGAGGGTGAAGGCAGCTTGTTATGCTGCAAGAGCCAGGACTGCAGCATTGAAGACAGAGGCACAAGCTCTGCAGCTGGGAAGATCTTGGTTCAAACCCTGGCTTCCACAATGGGTGCTCTTGGATATATGGAGTGGGATTGATGGTACCATCAAGCCACTGGGAGGATGAAATGAGAGTATATTCACAAAGCACTTAGCATAGTGCATGCACGTGGTGAATGGAGGTGGGTTTGTTGTTGTATTAAACTATTGTGTCCTGTATCTCTCTCCCAAGCTGTGACACAGGATGGCTTTGAGACCTCATGGCCCTGGGGGAGGCTGCTAAGTTGTTGAGACCCTGCAGCCAGCAGGCAGCTCCTGAGAGGGGTACTGACCAATGCACCTCCCTGTCCTCTTTTATCAGGTCTGGTCCTCCCCCAGGCTGCCTAGTGCTCTGTATTTTTACTTTCTGCTCTGGTCATGTGATGTTTGACGTGCGTTTTAATTAGATTTCACCCAGGGCAGAGTGTGGCTTTGAGACTTGCATTTCATATTTGCCTTTCTGTCAATCCATCAGGCCTGACAGTGATGGGCACCCACCGCATGTCTCACTTAGCCCTGAGCTTGCCATCATCCATTTCTTGGTGCCCAAAGGGACATTATATTTATAGCATCCTGTCTGTTTGTCTCCTCCTTTAACCTCGAAGTGGTGGTTTTAACTGATTTTTCTTAACCCTGTCTGGAGAAGGGACTGCCCGATCTTACCTTGTTTTCTCACCCTGTTCCATTTCCCTGCAAATGGACCCTCTTTATCTCCAGGGAAGAAGTTTATCATCTCCATTCACTCATATCCTGATTGGAAACCATGCCTGAGGGGGTGGCAGTCAATCTGGAAGTAGAATATGCCAAAGGTGCCTGCTCTGTTTTTCCTGAAGCAATTGCTTGTGCGTGGACCTGGGGAGAGGAGGACATGCTGAACAGCCATCTTTCTGCTTGGGGTGGAAGGGGGTTGGCTGGGTTAATACTGAACCATTGTAATGCAGCGTTTTGCTCGGCATTTTCTGAAGTTCAGCAACTGTTTCTGGTTCTAGAATCCCATGGTTTTAAATCAGGGCCCTTGTTGGCTTTACCCACTTAGATGCTAAGATTGGCTGAGATGACTTTGGAGGCCAGGATGTAGCTCAAGAGGAAGCTGATGGGGGTGGATGGTCCATTCTCTAGTGGCCTCTTTTGTGTAATTGTTTTTAAGCTAATGTGTCGACCTCACCGGCATTAAGATATGTTCCCGTTGGAAAGCAAAGTAAAATAAGCAATTGAAACATCAGTGGGAGGATGGGCAGATGAGGAAAGAAGGTAGTCCAAGCCGGCAGCTATTGAAGTGCTGGATCCTCCCACACCCAGGAAGGATGCAGGATCTGGCTAATGCTTTCTGCCCACCCCACCTGTTCTTTATGGTCGTCTTTATCTGTGTTTTTGTAAGCATCAAGCACAGTCAGCTTTTCTTTCACAGTAGTTGACTTATCCCTGACATTTTGGGTAATCCTCGCATATTGCAGAGTAGGTGTTCAATAGAGAGGGAGGGAGAGGGCACAGGAGCTGGGGGAGGTGGGAGATCTGGCTTAGAGCACTGACACTTGGGCCACTAAGCTGTGTGCTGATTTATCATGCAATGTCCCCTGCATAAGAGGAGGATTTCCAGTCTCAGCCACACACTGTGATCAGAAAAAGCATCCTCTAGCCCCAGCCCAGGTCAACAATGAAATCCCTTCTTCCTTCCAGGTGAGCCCCCTACTTAGCTGTGGCATGGTGATCAGTCAGGATAGGGAAGGTTATGCTGTGGTAACAAACAACTCCCACATTTCTGTGGCTGAAAATGGCATAGGCTTCTTTCTTGTTCTTGTTAATGCTGCATCCCCTTTTCAGGTCACAGGAGTGACTCTGCTTTTTCTGGACATACTCAGGGGCTCAAGATGACTGAGTAGCCGTCATCTAGACACTTGCTGGTCACTGAGCCAGAGGGAAAGAATCCTAGAGGGTCTTTCATGGGCAATTAAGTGCTTTTGCTTAGAGGTGAAGGATTTCAGACACTTAGTGGCCTGAGTGCGCAGACTACCACAGCAACTTTGGCATAAGGATTATTTTGAGCTGAAAGCAATTAAGAAATTGAAGAAAGAGGAGGACCCCTATCCCTTCTCCCTTTCTGCCTAAAAGTGGGGTATAAATTCCCTGTTGTGAAGTTGTTCCCCTCACATCTCCCATTGAGGAAAAGGAGAACAAGTCTGTAACACAGAGACTAACTCTTACTACTGGAGATTCACCAACCTGGGTCTGCACAGTAAACCTTATTAAATAAATAACTCTTATCGTCTATTAATTTCTCCAGTATATTTACCTTCCTATAATTTACAGCCCCTAGTAGCCCAAACCCCCTTTCCTGAGTCTTGTCACTTTACTACAGTGCATTGCCCTTTGTTAAAATGGCATATATGCTTTTCAATTTTTCTTCTCTGTGAAGCTCCTGTGTGCATGCAAAACAAACCATTTCTCCTGTTAATCTATATTTTGCCAATTTAATTCTCAGGTCCTGGACACTGAATCTAAGACAGTACAGGAAAAGTTTTTTTTCTGTCCTACAGAGGGGACATCATGTCATTGACCAGAGCTAGTCATATGACCACCTCTTATGCCCAGAGGTTGGAGTGACAAAATAGGTGTCCAACAGCATTCATGACTATCTAGAGGGCCTTTGTTGCCCTTTTCTGCCCACTGATTATAGTTATAGCAATCATATTTTACCAGGTGTTTATTATATGTCATTTATTATGTGTCAAGTATATGAATTATACTTCATATAAATTGTCTCCATTATCTTCCCAACAGGCCTATGAGGTAGATACCATTACTATCTCTCCTGTTTTACAAAGGGGGAAACTGACGTATGCAGAGACTAAATAACTTGCTTAAGATCATATAGAAAATGGTGGAACCTGGATTCCAACTCCAGTATCTATTTTCAGAGCACTGAGCTCCCACCTGCACAATCTGCTACCTCTTTAATCTGAGTTGGAATCATTAGAACCATCAAAGAGCTAGACACTGAACCATGACAGAAGCATGGGTCAGCATCTTCGTACCCTCTCTCGGAGGAAAATCCTTAGTTTCTCTGCAAATTTTCTGAATTTTTACCCAGAGGCCTTTAGTTTCACATGTTGATTGGTAAGGAGAGTGTTGTAGGTACTGAGATAACAATTCTCAACTCTAAAGAATATTTTATTTTGTCAAAATGAAATAACAATAGCAGCAAGGCTTATTGTAAGTCCATTACAGTCATTTTATCCTCATAATATTCCTATGAGGTAGAAATGCTGTTTTTATTGCCTTTTTTTTTTTTTTTTTTTGAGACAGAATCTCAGTTTGTTGCCCTGGGTAGAGTGCTGTGCTGTCATAGCTCACAGCAACCTAATTTGGGCTCAAGTAATTCTCTTGCCTTTTCTGAGTAGCTGGGACTACAGGCATCCACCACAACGCCTGGCTTTTTCTTTTTTTTTTTTTTAAAGATGGGTTCTTGCTTTAGCTCAGACTGGTCTTGAACTCATGAGCTCAGGTGATCCACCCACCTTAACCTCCCAAAATGCTGGGATTACATGGTGTGAGCCATTTAAAGATGGGTAAACTGAGGCACAGAGAGTTTAGGTAAGTTGCTTCAGTTACTGATCAGCAGAGGAGCCTACAAACCTTTTTGGAAGGTATGAGATTGAAGAATGGTTAGATTTAATTTTCTTGCCCAACCCCTTAACATAGTATCAACTGATTTTTAGGATGGGGATCAGCTCTTTTATTGTAATGTGTTTCTTAATTTTTTAATTTAGAACTAGAGGCAGCAGTACAATGAAAAGGGAGAAATTTGGAGAAGTGAAGAAAAATGGCCATTGAAAACCCAGTGATGCTTAATAAAGAGCACCAACTTTAGTGTTCAGAGACAGAGTGGTTTGCTTTTGGCCTATCTATTAATAATGTTTTTAAGAACTTAAAAATGTTTGGTTCTCTTAAGTTTCTTAATTGGCCTCCTTTTTATCTAACTTACTTACTTTATGCTACCTGCATATAAAGGGCATCCTGGGCACTGATTAACCACCATTTCCTTACTGTCCAGTTATTCTAAATTCTGATTTAAAGGCTTTGAAATCAAAGTTATTTGTTTAGTGAATCAATTTCAAAATTAAAAAAAAAATTCCAAATATATTACACATATCTTTTATTTTCCTGAACCCTTGAGAATAAGTTGCTGTACTGATTTCCATTGTCCCTGAATGCAGTGTTTTTTTTCCCCCAATAAGCAAGGAGATTCTCTAATAGAGCTTCTTAAAGTGGGGTCTCTGAACCAACAGAACCAACATTCCCAGATAACTTGTCAGAGATATACATTCTCCAGTCCCACCCCAGACCTCCTGAATGCGAAACTCAGATGTGGGGGGCAGCAAGCTGTGTCTTAATAAGTCCTCAGGTGATTCTGATGAGCATTTAAGATTACATGCCAGGTATTTTGTAGAATGCCCTATACGACTGCAATAGAACCATCAAAATGAGAAAATTAATGCTGATGCATTACTAACAGCTACTCCCAAAACATTTACATTCTGTCAATTTCCACAATTTTCGTGTCCTTCTTAGCAAAAAAATGACTCTTCCATTGCATTTGTCATCTGCCTTTAATATCCGTCAGAATGAAATAGTTCCTTCATCTTTTCTGGGTTTTCATAACCTTGACACCTTTGCAGGTGATAGGCCAATGATTCTGTAGAGTGTTCCTCAGTTTACCTTTGCCTGGTGTTCCCTCATGATTAGACTCAGGTTTTGCACCTTTGGCAGAAATATCATGATGTC
Source organism: Loris lydekkerianus (assembly GCA_963574355.1). Taxonomy (NCBI): domain Eukaryota; kingdom Metazoa; phylum Chordata; class Mammalia; order Primates; family Lorisidae; genus Loris; species Loris lydekkerianus. The sequence continues at coordinate 16,600 of CAUYPK010081970.1, forward strand.
ATGTTGAGTTCTTCTCTTGCAGCCCAGTGGGTGGTGCACAATTGTAATTTGTCCCATTTCTGAAGATGTTTACTTTGGTCACTAGGTTAAGGTAGTACACATCAGACTTCACCATAAAGTTACCATTTTTTCTTTGCAATTAATAACTACATTGTGGAGAAAAACTTTGAGATTATGTACCTGCACTACTTATTCAACCTTCCACTTATTTATTTGTCCATCCATCCATCCATCCATCCATATAAATGGGTGAGTATGGGATTCATGGTCAGATGTGAGATTTGAGATTAGGCTGGCAAAATGAATTTTATTGTTTTCATAAACTATGTAAGTCAGGATTGGGGAAGGAGAGGTGAATTTGAAGGAAGGAGGGGAGAAGAAAGTGTTAAATATCTGACCTGGCTGGGGGTGGTAGATGAGGGCATGGACCTTTTGTGGAGACTACCAGGGTATCCTGTGTAGATCACTCAGATGTCCTGCTTGTTGTCACCAACAGCCAGTGGTCAGCCTGTCAGTTACGAGTGTCTGGGTCAATGTGACACTAGGCAGGGCTACAGAGATCCTGTTCAGTTGCTTTCTCTGTTCCAATCATTACTTGACACTGATCATGGACTATCGTAAGTCCTTGAGGATAGAGACTGGGAGAAACACAGCCCTCAGGGGGTTGAGATGATGGTGTGAAGAGAAAGACTGCCTCTTGATTAAGATGGGATGAAAGGGGGACTGGATAGAACACATGGATAGAAACTTTGCTTTTTGGGTTGGGACAAGGTTTAACCCACAGTCTCTGTTGTATTATTGTTATTGTAGCAGATGCATATGGAAAGTAAAGTATTGACACAGCATTCCCCAAACCTAGTTCTGCTAGCATCATGGAAGTGTAATTCTAAATAATAAACTTAGGTCTCAGTTTCTTGATTTTTTGAATTTAAATTGTATTTTTATTGACACTTTATAAAAGAAAGAAGGATGTAATTCACTTCCATTACTCTTTTTATCTGATTCTTCTTCCTCCCCATTGTTATTTATTGAATTTTTAAATTTCCACTTTGTAAGATGAGAAATTTAGTGCCTCGGCATTTCCCACTATATCTCCTTCCTTCACCTCTCAGTTGGTCAACCATAATCAATACGTTTTATTGATAAGGTTTATAGCATTTACATTATGTTACATTTTAATTAAGTAAAAATCAAGATTCAGCAGCACTGTAATATTTGCTGTAGGACAAGTTAGTATTATTAGTTCCTTAGAAAAGCATATGTAATGTATCACTAAACTTGGGCCATTCAAAGGAAAATGTGTGTACTTCAACCTTCAAGGTCAAATGGTTTTTTTACCCCTAAATCATGTCTCTTTGTTTGCTTCCTATTTTTTTTTTTATTATTAAATCATAGCTGTGTACATTAATGCGATCATGGGCACCATACACTGGTTTTATAGACTGTTTGACACATTTTCATCACACTGGTTAACATAGCCTTCCTGGTATTTTCTTATTGTGTTAAGAAATTTACATTCTACATTTACTAAGTTTCACATATACCCTTGTAAGATGCACCTCAGGTGTAATCCCACCAATCACTCTCCCTCCACTGACCTTCCCCCTCCCTTCCATCCCTCTCCCTTTTCCACCTATTCTTAGGTTATAACTAGGTTATAGCTTTCATGTGAAAGCCACAAATTAGTTTCATAGTAGGGCTGAGTACATTGGATACTTTTTCTTCCATTCTTGAGATACTTTACTAAGAAGAATATGTTCCAGCTCCATCCATGTAAACACGAAAGAGGTAAAGTCTCCATCTTTCTTTAAGGCTGCATAATATCCCATGGTGTACATATACCACAATTTATTAATCCAATCGTGGATCGATGGGCACTTGGGCTTTTTCCATGATTTAGCAATTATGAATAGGGCTGCAATAAACATTCTGGTAGAAATATCTTTATGATGATGTGATTTTTGGTCTTCTGGGTATATGCCTAGTAGAGGAATTATAGGATTGAATGGCAGATCTATTTTTAGATCTCTAAGTGTTCTCCAAACATCTTTCCAAAAGGAATGTATTAATCTGCATTCCCATTAGCAGTGTAGAAGTGTTCCCTTTTCTCCACATCCAGGCCAACATCTCTGGTCTTGGGATTTTGTGATATAGGCTAATCTTACTGAAGTTAGATGATATCTCAAAGTAGTTTTGATTTGCATTTCTCTGATGATTAAAGATGATGAGCATTTTTTCATATGTCTGTAGGCTGCATGCCTGTCTTCTTCAGAGAAGTTTCTCTTCAAGTCCATTGCCCAGCCTGCGATGGGATCACTTGTTCTTTTCTTGCTTATACATTTGAGTTCTCTGTGGATTCTGGTTATTAAACCTTTGCTGGAGACATAACCTGAAAATATCTTCTCTTTGGGGGCAACTTTGGGGGCACCATGTAGTGCTCTATGGCACTATAGGATGACTATAGTTACAATTATTTATTGTCAATGTTCAAATAACTAGAAGACAAAATTTTAAATGCTACCAACACAAAGAATTGGGTTTTAAGGTGATAGATATGCTATACTATTTGATTATTAGACATTTTATGCATCTACCAAAATATCACATTGTATCTCATATATGTACAATTATCATGTGTCGATTAAAAATAATTAAAAAATTTATTTTAAGGGGCCAGTTGCAGTGGCTCCTGCCTGTAATCCTAGCACTCTGGGAGGCTGAGGCAGGTGGATTGTCTTGAGCTCAGGAGTTCAAGACCAGCATGGCAAAAGTGAAACACTGTGTCTACTAAAAACAGAAAAACTGCATGCATGTGTTGGTGCATGCCTATAGTCTGAATTACTTGGGAGGCTGAGACAAAAGGATTACTCAAGCCCTCCATCATCTATAGGCCACAGACTTTTCAGTTTGTACTTGGGTATTTTCAATAGCTGATAAGCCTAGACTGCAACATCATAATTTGTTAATGAATGTCCTCTGTAGATGTAAATCTGAAGATATCAAGCTATGCAAAAGCAAATAAATACCATCCACCCTATTTATCACATATATAAATTTGCCTTCTGAAAGCAGTCAACTTCCAGAGATTTGTTTTACAATTCAACTACAATTCAACTCCCTTTTTTTCTCGGTTGTTATTGGAGATTCCCAAGTGTCTTCTTTCATTTTTATGACTTTCTTCACTGACACTAGAGTAATAGGAATCCACATGCAATGCATATGGAGAAAATGTCTTCTCCCACTGCTGCAGGTATATTTCAGTTTGTATTCTAGTTTACATTTTGGTAAATTATTGTTGGTATTCTGATTTTTTTCCAGTGGTGACACATTCCCATTTGACTATAACATAGTTAATGTCAACTCTTCCTTATGCTGTAAGTTAAATAGGCTTCTAGGGCTGTCCTAAAAAGTTATCTTTTGCTGTAGGTGATTGTCTGTATATTTATATAATTGTGTTGGTCCCAGAGCATTTTCAATAGATATAAAATCCTCTATAGCTACCATTGTATTCTCAAAGGTATTAGGCACTGATGGCCTCATATTCACTTTTTCCTGACACTTCTACCTCATAGTCACTTCTACCATATTCATCTGAATTGGATTCATTGACTATAGTAGTTATTCTACTCATTTATACCTTTGGTTAAAACATCCACTCTCCTGCTTTTCTTTTAAATGCCAAGTCATTCATTTTATTTATTTTTAATTGTATCTGAACATTTTTCTTTTATCTCTGATTTTCTCCTTAATTCTCCCTCTATTGATGTTATAAATCTTGAAGGAATTTAGTTATTCTATATTCTTTTAAAGACATGCAGGAAATGCAACTTATGCTATAGTTTATAATATAAAATCACATCCTACATAGCACAGAGAGGCTTTCACTCTCTTGTCATGCTTTCTCAAGTCTCAGTTTTCAATTGGAAGTCCCTCAAAGTCATGGAAAGTCACTAGCATCATCAGCTGAACAAGGGTGCTTGCCCTAATACAGGCGTATTTATATATTTCCTGGAATGAATACTCCCCCCTTTAACAAAGCCAATTTACATTCCTGATCTTTTTCAATTCACCTCAGTGTTTAAGTACCTCTACTCTTCAGGAGATAGAGTGAGGGACAGGAAAATTTATTGAGCTCTTTCTTAAAGGATCAAAAAGTCCCATCCTTAGGGGCCAAGTAGAAAAGGAAATAAATGAAGTGGACCTGGTAAAGACAGGCAGATCAGAATACATGCCTTATCCATGGGAGACAGCCACAATTCTGTTCCAGTCAAATTACAGACTTTTATGTGTATGAGCCCCATGTAGCCATTTATTTTGGAAGCAGAAGCTTCAAATCTTGATTTGTATAGAAAATTTGTCAAGTTTTAGGTATTGGCAGGCCAAAGTCAGCCTAGTAGTTGCCAATCTGTAATTTATGTCCTATCCCTAGAGTTTAAAGTGAGTAACACTAGAATTTCTGAGCATTCAAGAAAGCCTGACTAAATAGGAAAACTAAATGAAAAAGCAAAATTATTAGAAGATTATAGGGACCATGGGGTCAGAACAGGAATAATAGGTAATTTGAAAGTACATCTCCAGAACAGAATATGTACCTTCCAGATATGACAGTATCTTTGCTCTGATCCTTTACAAGTTTTGTAATTTTTTTTGTTTTGTTTTTCATTTCATAATTTAACTTACCAACCGGAAACTTATTTCATTTGATTTATTTTCAAACAAGGATGTATATCACAGGAATTATTGTCTATCTCATGTGCTTACTGCCTATAACTACAAACCTCAAGAATATGCATATTAATCTCATTTTTGCTGATGAAGAAACTGAGGTTTTAAGAAATGAATGAACTGCTCTAAGGTCACACAACCATAAGTGACCAAGCTGGGATTAAAATGTGAGTTTGTTTGCTCAAGTCTACACTCTTGCCACTATTCCACAATACTATATTTCTAATTTTGACTACATTATTTATCCCATTTTCATCAAGAGGAGTAGAGAACAATCATGAAATTTCACTTATGCTATGAAAATACACTCCTAGAGAACAACACAGCATTTTATTAGTATAATTATCTCAAGAACTTAATAGCAGGAATTACTGACTCAGGATAAATTTCTAAAAGTGGAATTGCTCAGTAAAATTGCACATTTTATTAAAATTTTTGTGTTTATTAGCAGATTACCCTTCGAATAAAATGTACTTATGAAGTATCATAATTTCCAGAGGAGTATGAAGTACTTGTTTCTGAAATAATAATACTCATATAGTGCTTACCATGAGCAGGTCACTATTCTAAGTGCTTAAAATATGTAATTTATTTGATTTTCAAAGTAGCTCTTCATTTCATAGATGAAAATGCTGTGGTACAGAAAAGTTAGGTTACTTGTCAACATCATGCCACTAAAAAGTGGAGGTAATAGAAACACAATTTAAAATTAGGCAGTTGGATTAACTATGTCAAGACTAGATATTGTATTAGATTTAAAATTTTATTGACAAAAATATATTTCACAGGTATTTTATTTGTAATCTGTATTTTTTTTATTTAAAGAAGATAAAATATTTTTTTTATTTCCTTCCTTTCACTTTTCTTTCTGACAATTTTCTTTTTTATGAGGCACTAGTTAATGTTCTGTGGCTACTTTGACTGCAGATGGTTCATTTAAAAAAAATTTTTTTTTCTTTAAGGCTGCATAATATTCAATGGTGTACATTTACCTCTTTCATGTTTACATGGATGGACCTGGAACATATTCTTCTTAGTAAAGTATCTCAAGAATGGGGGGGGAGACAAGATGGCAGACTGAAGCCAGCTTTTCACAGAAGCTCCCGTCCAGAAGGAGAGTTAAAGGATGGAAATTTAGTAAGTAACCTGGAGGATTCGAGCTATACCAGGAGAGAAGGTTGGAGATCACACATCAACACCACTGAGGCGAGCTGAGACCACAAGGACGCAAACAAAAGGTACAAAATCCATCACCAAG
>CAUYPK010081971.1:0-22633 GCA_963574355.1 Loris lydekkerianus
AATAATTTTTTTGGGGTGGGGCGTGTGTCTAAAAAAATTCTGACGCACCCCCCATACACCGGTTGTGGGTGGTTTAAACCTGGCCGGGCCAAAAAAAGGAAAAAAAAAAAAAAAAAAAAAAAAAAAAAAATAATAATAATAATAATAATAATAGTATCATATATAAATGAATTGCAGCATACTCATACAATAGGATACTACATGGCAATGAAAATGAATTAATTATAATTACATATGACAGCCTAGGTAAATCTCACAAAAACAATGTTAAAGACAAATACAAAAATAACATATAATGTGTGATTACCTTTATATAAAGTACAAAACCAATATATGTGGTTAGAAGTTGGGATAACGGTCACCTTAGGCAAATGGAACAGATAATGCCTAGAAGAGGAGGGCTGAGAAGTTTCTGGGGTTCCATTTCTGGTGATGCTCTATTTCTTTATCTGGTGCTCATTACATGGGTGAGTCTACTTTGTGAAAATGGATCAAGGTGTGATTATGATTTCTACACTTCTATGCATGTACTTTATGTGTCAATAATATAGTTGACCCTGAACAACATGGATTTTAACTGCCTGGCTCCATTTACGCATGGATTTTCCCCTGCCCCTACTGTCCCTGAGACAACAAGACCAACCCCTCCTTTGCCTCATCCTCCTCAAACTACCAGCATACAGATGATGAGGATGAAGACCTTTATGAAGAGCCACTTAATGAACAGATAATAAATTTTCTATATTTAATGAACAGAAAATAAATTTGCTCTTCTATGATTTTCTTAATAGCATTTTTTTCTCTTGCTCACTTCACTGCAAGAATATAGTATATAATACACATAACATACAAAATATGTGTTACTTGTTTAAGTTATTGGTAAGACTTTTAGCCAACAGTAGGATATCAGCAGTTTCCAGACAGTCAAAAGTTATATACAGATTTTTAACTGCATCGGGGGTAGGTCCTCCTACCCCCACATCGCTCAAGTATCAACCGTACTAACAAATAAAACCTGCAAAGATTTTTCCAATAGCCTCCACAGTTCAAATCCTTTTTCATCACTGAATCTTTCTTTGCAGGCCTGGGGCAGAATTAATCACTTCCACCTGGAGTTCCAATGGCACACAGCACAATTTTCTATACTGCATGCTCTAATCCATGATTATTTCTCTATGCTTTTGCCAAGGTTAGACTCTCACTCCTTAAGGATAGGGACCACAGTTTAATTGTCTTTCTACTCCCAAAGCCTAACACATTGGCTGATCCACAGTAGACTAGAAATAAATGCTCTCAAATGAGTTAAAACACTTGGATGCTCATCAGAAAACGCTACGCGGATTGATTACTCTTTAGCCCTTGCCAAAGACTCACTGAGTCATTTGATTACCCAGGAAGAGATTCCAAGGAAATGGAAATGGAAATGTCATATCCCTCTCTCTTTCTCTTTCTCTCTCGCTCTCTCTCTCTCTCATCTTCAGAGACTCAACCCCTTATTTGTTTGATCACAAGCAAAGCTAATACCCTGATCATATTAGTTTAGCAACTTAAAGAAATGCCTTTAATTTCATAAGACCTAATGTTATATCCTCTGCTAATTTCTGAGTAATAATTTTAGACCAGAAATATCCATTTGTACATATATATACACACAAATCTATGTCCTTTGCAAAACTACAATTGGAAAAAATATCTATTTTTCTTATACAATGTCCCATATATAAAGCCCTCCAAGATATATTTCTCTTCAAATTCAGTGTCAGGAAAAAAAAAAGTGATCTTTGTTGATGAACTTATGTATTAAATGTTGCTTTGGGAACCCCAAGAACTATGCTTCTTTCTCCTTTTTCTCATTTTGTAGGAAACTCAGAACACAATCAGATGATCTTCTCTAATAATCAAGGCACTTCAGAACTAGAGACATCTATGTTTCTGCTCCTTTAATTTTGTTTCAGTTCTACTTTGATTTGTAATCACTCTTTTTTGTTATGTTTAATTTGTTATACCTCCTTGAAGAGCAGATAGAGTACGTATCTCAAACCAGGGTTTCTCAATTTCTGTAGTATTGACATTTTGGACTGGATAATTTGTTGTTGTGGGCTGTCCTGCACATTGGAGGATGTTTGGTAGCATCTCTGACCTCTCCGCTCTAGGTGCCAGTAGCACCACGACCATCAGCCTCCATTCATGACAACCAAAACTATCTCTAGAACTTATCAAATGTCCCCTGGTGGGAAAAGTCAGCCCCATGTTAAGAGCAAATGTCTTAAGTATATAAATAACCATTCTAGAACTCTTTTAAGTCCTCATATCTAAATTTATTTACCAAGTAGCTATTAAAGAAGATGCAATGTAAAGGACTAATTAAAATCCAAACTGTATTTTTACCGACATCAAACAAAAATAAATAAGTCCTTAGCTAAATGAGGAAAATACATACCCACTGGCTTATTGAACAAGGAGACTAATACTGAAGAGAGACTGAGTAAAGGTCAAGGATGGTATTATTATTCCACTCATGGAGGTAAACACATAGAGCAAAAATGAACAAAAATGGTTAACAGCCATAGCCATCAACAATATTAAAAAGGTGTTTCAATGCCACATTGGGGAAGTTTTAATGGGAAGAGTAAACTCAAATGTTAGTATATGTTCCTTTTTATACTTCCCCTCCCTAGTCCTTGTAAATGAAGACATCTGGATGAAGACTGATTTTTTTTTTTTTTTTCAAAGTAGAAAATGACTAAGAAGTCTGGATGGCTTTTATTGAACAAACTTGGAAGCTTCCCCGAAATTTTCCCTGCAAAGAGCAACATATGAGAGAAGGAGTAACGGAGTCCAAACTAAGCAGGTGACATGCCAGGAAATAGGACCACCACCCACTAGTGTGGCACAATACTTTTTTCAACTGTGAGCTCCTATTTGACTCTTGCAGGTTGCCTGGACAGGTTGTACCACCCTCGTTTTATACTTAGGTTGGTCAAACATGTAAATGGCAGAGAAACATGAACTTGAGGTATTATGCTATTATTGACTGTTAGAACACAGAAGAGCTTAAGTAGGAATTACATTAATTCTATGCAACCTACAAAACCCTCCTCCCTGAAGTCTCTCCTGATTCTCCCCAGCTCTCAGTCAGAAGTGTCCAGTTCCTCTTTTGCTCCTTCATTAGCGTTGTCTGTGTGGGAGCTTTTTCTCCCTACTCTGGTACATAGTGTCTTAATCATCTTTGTTTTCTCCACTGTTCTTACCAAGCACAGAAACATGCAGGACTCCAGAAATGTTTATTTAATTGAGCCTGATGTATTAATACACTCCCGAATCCCTACTGGTTATCCAGTAGAGAAAGTTGAGTAGTAAAAGCCTCATCCTAAAGGAGAGAGGAATTCTTGAGAAATTTCTAGAGGTCTGTGATGCTATAGCCCTCTACAAAGGACGGCAAGTGTTTATATTCAGGGTAGAGAAGCTGACAACTGCTCTTTTCAGAGCGAGTATGTTGTTTACACTCTCCATAATGTGACCTTTGAGTGGCACATGGGATGAATGTGGCAGCACAGCCTTTAAGCAGCTACTAGAGAGCATGCTTGAGTGAGGAGAATTCCATATCTCACTGTCCATGTCTTCAAAACAAGGGATATCAGTTTGGGTGACAGGAACATTTATTTCATGGGCATGGAAATTGGCACTTGTGTCTTTAAAAAATCAGCACAATTATTTCCAATGCCCACTTTCACATGCATGGATTCTTCATTCTTGTGAGTACCTGTGAGTTAAGGAATTAACTTCTATTTTGTAGGCTAGAAACTGAGGCTCACAAAGGTTGAGGGACCTCCCTAAAGTCAGAGCCAATTAATGACAGAGCAAGCCATCTGATCCTCAGTCCCAGGCAGACGTATGTATTTAATAATGAGGATAATGACAAAGTTAGGGAGCTGTCATCCCTGCCTGGGTGCCCTTCTCCCCAGCTCCTTACAGCTGTCTCTACTGATGAAACCCTCAGGGCCTTAGTCTAGAGCAGAACTTTTGTCTGAAGCCTCAGAGAGACCAGGTAGTGGAGCTTGTAAAGCAGTCCCATTGCTAACAGAGCAGTATGCATACATTTCACACATACTTCTTGAGCCCCACCTAGGTTTCTCCACAGATTATCCTGAAAATCAAAACACTCTTGTGGAGCTGGGTTTCTTGAGAGAGAGAAATGAGGAAATCACCCAAACAATATATAAAGAAGTAGAAGACAGAAAATGTAAGATGTTTACCTAGTATGGGTGTGGGTGGGCAGGGTTCCCACACATAAGTGAATAAGGTACAGGACACCCAGCTAAATTTGAATTTAATTAAGTAGGAATTACATTAATTCTATGCAACCTACAAAACCCTCCTGGGCGTCCTGTATTTTGCTGGTGACTCTGGGCAGGAAGGCAATGGCTGTGTTTCTCAGAGACATCACCTTGCGACCTTAATGCCAACTCTGCACTCCATGGTGCTAAGTCTGTAGAATTGCCAACTTAAGTCTGTCTCTTTGTTTCCTTCTGGGTCACATGTCAGTCAGCTTGGCTGGGTCCTCCTGGCTGACTAATTTCATTTCCCCCAAGGACTGGCTGCAGGTGCCATTGAACCCACCCAGTAACCAGAGGCCTTCTGCACTGTACTTCCTTCTCACCTCAGTTGGTCTCCTCTCTCCTCCTATATGCTTTCTGTGCTTGCCATGGTCCCTGGACCCTAGAATATCTCTCTGGCCATCATTTCCTCATTCCTCACGCTTTGAATTTTTGCTTCCCAATCTCTTCAACTACTTTGAATACAGTGAAATTCCAAAATGTATCTCATCCCTGAGCCAACTCATGTTATACACATACCACTTATGCGATCTATATGGTAAACTCATCACCATTTGGCATTCTATCATTTAGGCATCTCTATTTGTTGACATGGTGATTATGTGACCGTGTTATTGATATTGGAATCATTAAGGAAAACTTCAAATTATATACATCTGAGTTTGGGTGGTAAGGTATGCTATTGAGTATAAGCTACTGCAAACCAGTGAGCTATTATACTTACAGTGATGATCAAAATTCCATGAGAAGGTCATTTGATCAGCATCTTTCATCTCTACAATGCCAGTTAACAAAGTTAATCATAGTAGGAAAATTTCCCCAAATTCTTTCTTTGCCATTCATCATATATTAAGGAACATCTCAAAGACTTTGCATCATCTTATCAGCTAAAGAAAATATAATTTGAGAGTTTTGTACCTAGGATCAGGCAAGAGTGTGGGTAGAAAAGAAAGAGGATAGTCTAGAGGCTCAAAAATAATGTTTTGGGCTCAATATATGGCCTATACATAAAGGATAGAGATAACTTCTTCTAATTGTATCTTATATCACAAATTCTACCCAGTATTCTAATTTTATGTGTTTTCTGGAAGCTTAGGATCATGTGATTTCCCAGGTGGGAGTGACTTTTTTTTCAGATGTAAACATTGAGGCTCTGCAAAGCTACATGACCTACCCAGCCTAGCAGGTGGACCATGCACATTCTCAGTCCTCGCTGATGTTTTACTGCAGGGAGATGACTATTCATTGATTTATGAATTTCTAAATTTAGAGCATGTAGGAGGGGAAAAATGGTGTTATCTTGAGAAAGGTTCTATTCAGGAATTCAAAGTCCTCAGTCTAAAATCCAGAAGGTTATTGGAAAAGAAATCCAGAAAGTGAGAATGGTTAGAAAAACATCAGACACTTTGTCCTGTGTTAATAGTTGCATCAACAAATGGTGAGTGGAAGGAATGTGGTTAAAGGCAAGAAAAGCTATGCTAAACAGTCCTCACTCGGTGACATGGGTACAGCCATTATCGGGAAAAGATCCAGTGGTTTCATAGGCTCGTCTTCCAGGAATAACGCCTTTCACCTCCCTGTGTTCATAACGAGAGAGCCTCTTGGGTAAGAGGGAACCTTCAGAAGCCAGACAAAGAATATTCACAGGCAGCAGTTGATGGTTCAAAATTCTCTCAGGGAAAACATTCAGTTGACCTTTGGTGTATCAGATTAAGCTGTGGAATGTCTAGTTAAAGACATGTAATATGTACTTTCCCATACAAGAGATATCGAGTGTGGGCAAAACTATAAATGACAATTTCCAGCAATGACTAAGAGTAATAGTCATAGGAAGCTATTCTTTCCAGAAAGAGCCAAAGATGTTATTAATTATTCCTTTCTTTTCTGCCTCTAATAAAGGAGGAAAAATAAGATGGAGATCATTACATTTTTCAAAAAAGAAAAGAGAAGGTGAATGTGGGAAAAGGCATTAATGGCCCCAATTCTTCACATGATTCCCTAAATTCAATCCCTGTGTAGTTCCTCTCACTAAAGGGGATATTTTCCTGCCCATTAATTTTGGATCGGTCACATGACTTTCTCTGGCCACAAATGTGCTTAGATGGACTTACACTCTCATCTGTGCCGTGGCTGTGAAAAAAAGCTGCTGCCACCCAGCCTGGGTCCCAGAATGAACATACAAGAAGACACGTTATCCCTACCTGGGTAAGAATCCAAAGCCACCTGGATCTAGAAGTTGAATAAAAGTCACAGGGCCCCAGCTTACAATACCCACCCCAACCAACCCAAAGACTATCAAGTGATAATGATGATTATTTAAGCCAGGAGGCCAAAAATTGGCCTGCAAGTTTAGCAAGCTTTACTGTCCTTTACATTTTTAAAAGGTAGAAAAATACATCATAAGATGTCATAACACATAAAAACTATATGAAATTCAAATTGCATAAAGTTTTATTAGAACACAGCCATTCCCATTCATGTATATATTGATTATGGCTGCATTAGCCCTGCAATGGCAGAGTTAAGTAGGTAGGACAGAGACTATATGACCCACAAAGCTGAACATATTTATTGTCTGGCTTTTTCCAAAAAAAAAAAAAAAAAAAATTTTTTTGACTCATCTTAGAGCCACTGAGTTTTGAAGTCATTTACTACACAGCAATACACAAATGATTTTCCCCTACAGTAAAGCAGTAATTAGTAATTGTTCTACAGAAATGAATATACTTAAAATAACACAATGGTAGAAGAATCACAGGTTCAGTTGGTTAAACAAGCCTCTTCTTGATTCGTACGGCCAGTATTCTAGAATAAACTGATTATTTTCCCTGTGCTTTGGTGGATTATTTTGCATGCGAACGCAGTGACTAAAACAGCAGAAAGGGACATTCATGCACTCTGTGTAACTTCAGGAGAAATTGCCACTCGCCTCCTTATCTTCCATTAGACTTGATACTGAGCAATACTGCACCAGACAGGAGATCAAAATGGGTGGATGAGAGCTCCTTTTCCAACTCCTGAGAGGACAGTGACCATCCTTACATGTCTTCTACATTCCCCTCAAGTGTTTTGCACAGTTTCAAGAAAACAGTAGGTACTTGTTAAACACATGCTGATTAGAGATCTATGTGTGAAGACAACATACTAACAGTTTCATGGAAAGTGCATGAGATTGAGAGTCTAGGGAAATGTTTTTCAATCTTTTTTATCTCGCAGCACACCTGAACCTATAGTTCAACTTCCACGGCACACTGAAATTATGTTGATCAAAAAAAGAGTCATAAAAGGATACATTTACTGTGCTTTAAACTTTTTTCAAAAATAATTTAATTAATGATTTTTTAAATTTTTCATGGGACATCTAAGATCCTCTTATGGCACACCATGGCATACCTGTTGAAAAATCACTGATATAAATCTTGCCATTGCAGAGCATCCTAACTGGTCCAGCCCACTGTGGTTACAGGTATGTGGAGATGGTAATTAACGCATCTCCCAAGACAGTCAGGTGAGACCTAGAAAAGCCAGAGCACATAAGACTAGTCTTCCTAGCCACAAGCAGCCTTGTCTTTTTACCCTAGTGTGCCACAAAATCATGGTATTTTCTCTATATGCCATGACATAAAGATGGTTTTAGGATACAATTAGGGCAAATTGAGTCAAGATTTAACCTATAAGGAGATTATTTTAACTTGATGGCTATTCTTAAAATACAAGGTATAGACTATGCCTTTCAAATTAATTATTCACTCATCAAGAGTACTAAAAACATGGCCTGGATATTATTCTAGAAATCTCATTAATTATCCTGGAAATTAGAACTAAGCTGCATGTTCTCTCTTTCCACACACTACATAAGAACCCCCTTCCACACTGTGGTGAGTTGATTTTATTAATGGAGACAATTAATAACTTCTCCATATCCACCAGGCCCTTTGAAATGCGATCTTCCAACTTTTCCCATCAAGAGATGGGTATGCTTTCCCACCCTTGAATCCAAACTGGCCTTGTGCACTTCCTTTGGCTAACAGATGACAGCAGAAGTGATGATAGTTCAGTTTTGAGCTTAAACCTTAAGAGATCCTAAGTGCTTCTCTCTCTCATGGATCTTTGCTGCACCACAGGAACTACTCAGGAGAGTCTAATGGGAGATGAGAAACCATATGGAAGGAGCTTAATTTTCTCAGACATGATCACCCTAGACCTCCAAACTTCCAAACATAAAAGAGAGGCAAGCCAAGATTAGCAGAGATTTTCCAGGATCTACAGCTGACTGCACACACATGAGAGACTCCAGCCAAGACCAGAAGGACCATCCAGCTCATTCTTAGTTATGTGACAAATAATTAACGTGTATTGTTTGAAGCCACTTAGGTTTAGGGTGGTTTCTTATACATCAATAGCCAACACAGATATATAAGCATCAGGCTTTTTCTCATTCTAATGAAAGGGTTATCCTTTTTCTAATTTATAATATTCAAATATACATTAATACAAACATTCAACAAAATGGTATTGATGATCTATTGTGTATCAGGCTTTGCACTGGGCTCCTGAGATATAGCAGTGAAATCCACTTAACTGATGATTGCCTCCAAAACTACCTCCCCAATGCTATACTCTTATCAAATGGTTTAGGGTTCAGCTCTATCAGAATATTTTACCCTTACTGGAAACTCATCATGTTCTAAATCTTAAATAATCATTCTCTCCTCCAGGAACCCTCAGCAAAAATAAACAAAACAACAAAAAAAGTAACATACACGAGATTTTGTTCTCTCCTCCCTACTTTATTCCTGCATGTCCATACAATCTTGCATGGCATCCTGTGCCAAAGTGAGTTGAGACTTCAAAGACCTTTAAGGAGATAGGAGTTTAGCGGGAAGGTATAGTGTCCTAGATGTCCTAGACTCATCATTGTTGACTTACTTTAGACTCTTGCACTGTTTTACTTCTTAAATGGAGTTTCTCACTAAGCCCTCTATCATTGGGCCACCACTTGCCCAGGTGCTTACAACTTACCACTTTCTACCTGAACTATTTGTCCAGTCCTTCCCCACAAGGTAGAGACTAGCTAAGCATATGAGATCCAGTTCTTCTTCTTCTTGGTCTCAAAGCTAAAACACATTTTTCCAGTCATCTTTCATCTAGGTGGAACCACGTGACAAATTCTTTCCAAAGGAATATGAGTTGAAATGATGAGTCACTTCTAGTCCAAGGGAGGTAAGTGTTAAGTGTGCCTTCTTTATAAACATGCTATTCTTCCCCTTCCATGTCTACCTTGGGGACTGCATATTAAAGACAGTGGTATTACATGATGGAAAGTTCCTGAATTCCTGAGTGACTATAAGAAGGACAACTCCCATGATTTCCATCAGACCCAAAACACTTGCTTTGGCCTTTCATAAGGAAGATAGAGTTCTGTTGAGTTAAGTCAATGAGATTTGGGGTTATTCATGACAGCAAATATTCTATTTAAGAATTGCTCAACCTTAGCACTACTGACATTTTGGGCAGAATAATTCATTGTCCTAGTGTCTGTTCTGTGCACCATAGTATGTTCAGTAGTGTTCCTGGTTCCACCAGACACCAGTATATCTCCATGCCACCCCCAGTTGTGACCAATCAATAATGTCTTCAGATATACCCTGTCAGGACAAATTACCTCCATTTGAGACTCATTAGTATACTTTTACCTAAATATATACCATTTCTGATCTATGCAATATGCATAGGCTTCTCTCATATAGTTTACCAAACAATTTTCCATTCCTATCAATGGAAATCTAAAGTCCTCTATGTGATTTCTGATATCTCTTAATTTGACCCACTTTTATCTTCCAAAGTTCTTGAAAACTATGATCCAACACATGAACTGAATCTCCCTAATATTACCCTCTTCTCCTTTGTCTATGCATTGTGCACACACATGCGCCACACACATTTCCACCTCTTTGTCTTTAATCATCACCCTCACTGGTTTCTCCTCTTTATAAATTGTCATAGCCATATAGTCTAATATAGGGTGAACAATAGGTTTAATTTCACAGAAAAACTGTAACTAACTAACAGTAGCTGCTTAGAGCACAGCATTGAAAAGGCAGGGTTGCATACAGGCTCAGCAGCAGCACGTTGGGATCAATTACCATATATACTCGAGTATATACGGTAGTAATGTCTGCCATGGACCTGAAATAGAATAGTGGTATCTGTGTTATCCTAGATAGATTGTCTCACATTGCACACTGTGGGATTTTCCCATTTCTATTAGAAGTGGGATTATTTCCTTAAAAGCGGGATATGAGTTTCACAAAGGAAGAACTCACTCAGAAAGTATAATTTCTGGTTACAGGTCTCAAGGGTACAGACACAATTGTAAAATCATTCCTAAACCTCTTACTAATACATTGATCAAGAGAAAAAGCTACATCCTGATTTCCTAACCTCTGTGCCCTTCACACAGTCATGTAAGGGAACATTACTTTAGTTTCTTAAAATTATCTGTTTAAGTAGCAGCTATATATTATATACTTATTGGAGCATAAAAATGTGCCTCCCCCTTTTTTAACAACCAAAGCTACCCCTCAATAATCTTAACCAAATTCTTATCTAGGCTAAAAATTTACAGACCATGGCAATTTCTACCATTTAAAATATTTTTTAGATATTTGTCTCAATAATGTTTGATTTTTATTTATTTTTCCTTTCAAACATATTTTGTATTAAAAGAACCAAATGTGTCATTGCCGTGGGCACAAAATCATCTTGTTTATTACAAAATGATTCATACAAATTAGTAATGAAAGAAATCTGTCCTCTTCAGGAACAGTAAACAATTTGCGCAAAATATTCTCTAAAATTTAGTAAAACTTAATCTCAAAACATCATGTGATTTATAAAATGTTACTTGTATTTCCAAAACAAAAACTTAAGATTAAATTATTGAGTGATGGAGTCAAAAGCCCCCATGAACCTCTACATTAAAAGACCACCACCACCCAGGGGTATTTCACCCTCAAACATGAAATCCCCAATGGAAATCAACAATTTTCTTCTTACTATTGATGGTCTATGTCAAGTATACAGAGCCCATCGAAGTTTCCTGTCAGTAAAATGTGGCTATTCCTAACCCTGTTTCTGGGGGACTCTGAATTCCCTCTTCAATTACGTTTTTCATTTGCAAAAATACCTAATGAGTACTTCCTATGTCTTGAATCTAAACTCGCCAGTTGGGAGTCTAGTGTGTTAAGTATTTTTTCCCAACACGTCATATTTTAAATATTGCCTTTAATTCAAATATATTCTTCATCTTTTTTTCTTTCTTTTATTTCCATTTTAACCATTGTTAAATACATAGTTCAATGGCATTAAGTACATTCACATTGTTGAGCAACCATCATCAGTATCCATCTCTGGATTTGTTTTCATCTTCCCAAACTGAAACTCTATTCCCATTAAACAATAACTCTCCATTACTCCCTATACCCAGACCTTACCTTCATTTTTTCCATTTCTTTTAAAATGCATCTTGCTTCACTTAAAAGTATATTTTAAATATCTTACCCTGAGTATTCACGTAATATTTCAGCTTTCGTAACCATTTTCTTAGAGAATAACTAACATTTGCTGAGCACTTTATTATATTAGATTTAATACATACTATGATAAGTTTATTTATTCTTCATGATAATACTCAGAATAGGTCCTCTTTCCTCCATTTTGCAGATGAGGAAACTAAGGCACTGAAGTATAAATATCTCACTCAAAGTCACATTGCTAGTAAATGGTAAAGACATGATTTAAACATAGGTTTTCCAAGTCAAGAGCCTATACTATCCTTATCTTTGCCTTCTACACTCCAGCCTCTTTCTCTGTCATGTTCTTCGCTCCACCTCTGGAACTATAAATGTAGGCATCTCTAGAATGTCATCTCCCTCAGGAGTCCTATCCACTTTCAAAGCTGCAGCTACCATTTCTAGGAAAATAATGTTCTATGCCTATCTGCAGGACTATCTTCAGAATTCCACACCTATGCTGCATATCAATAACAACAACAAAAATCACGACATCTTGGAGGCCTATGATGTGACACGACAATAGGCATTGAGGTAGCTCATGAGTGCCTAGGTAGGCTGGGCTGGCTGGTCTAGGCTGGGCTCTGCTTCATGTGTCATTATTCATCCTCCACCAAAGACAAGTCAACTATCTCAGATATGTCCTTATTGGCGGAGATTATAAACTAGTCATCAAGATATGCTTTCCTCCTCTTTCTGAGTAACAGATTAATCCATACTGTATTTCCCAGCCAGCTTTGCAGTTATATGTGACAACTGACTAATTTCTAACAAATGGAACATGAGAAGAAGAGGTTTTGTTATTGCCACATTGTAGTCCATATTATACATGTTCCTCCATACCATTTCCCTGTTCCGCTGAAATGGAAGGACCCTAGTGTGGCCTTGGAAACAATATGCCAAAAATGAAAAGAATGTTATTAGCTAGCATCCTCCCAGAGATAGAGTGGGTCTACCCTCCCATTCCTCTTCCCACCTCTACAACTCCACTTTAGTCTAGCTTGAACTACCCTAGATTGTTATGAGTGCAAAAAATAAATGTCTATTGTTTTGCCATTAGATATGTTAGTCTATTTATTATTTTATTCTAGGTTTGGCACCCAGGGCATTTGAGAATAGATAATTCTTGGTTTGGGGGTTGTCCTGTGCTCTGTGGGATGTTAGACATATCTCTACCTACTAATGTCACTAGCATCTTTCCTTCCCCCAGTTGTTTGCAACCAAAAATGTCTCAGACTTTGTCAAGTGTCCCTTGGAGAGCAAAATCATCCTACTTGTATACCACTGGTCTAACCTATCTTCAGAGATATTCACAACACTGTGTGTACATTATCTCTTTCCAGGGATGGTTGATAAGGAACTCTTGAGAAGTTGAGGTCTGTCCATGATGTATGATCCCTTTCAACTTTGCAATTGACACTGGGACTTTTATTGGTGGGAGGATCATAGACATTTATGGTGAATAGATTCTTAGACATCATTTGGTCCACAAAAAAACGGGACCCACCTGTAGTCCCAGCTACTCAGGAGGCTGAGACAAGAGAATCACCTAAGCCCAGGAGTTGGAGGTTGCTGTGAACTGTGATGCCACAGCACTCTACCAAGGGCGATAAAATAATAATAATAAAAAGAAAACTGGACCCAGAGATGTCAAAGGTCATGCAGAAATTGGGAGTCTCAACTCGTCTTTTAATTCTCCTTTTACTAGCCCATACCGCCTGGCATGAGACTAAATACATTGTTCTGTTTCATTACACACAACTTTTTCACAAATAAAATAATCTATCTTTCATAGTTTAGTACAAAGAAAATGTCCAAATAAAGATGCCAGGTGGGAAACCCTGAAGAACAGAAGTTACCCACCATATACTGTATATAAAAAATATGTCAATTCTTCATTTGTAACAACCAAAATTTACAGAGGAAAAAAATCTAAGCAAGGATAATTAATTGACGTCAAGCTCTATTTACCCTTGTTGTTAGTAACTACATGAGCCCCTCTGTCGAGAATTGATATTAACCAGGCTCACCAATCTGCTTACTCTCCAAAGGTTGGACTAATTCTCGAGGCACTGAGTATCAGGAAAACAACTGAGAGCTAATATTTTCTAATATTGGTACTTATAGCAGAGTTCAAAAATATGAAACACTTTAATCCATACCTTAACATTGAGTTCTCCAAGAAGCAGAAGGTGAGATGAGAATTTGCATGCACTACTTGGGAAGAGTTTAATTGGGAGAGATTTCAAGAAGCACTGGGAAGGGACAGAGGTGAAACAGGGAAGGGAAGGTGGTTGATTCAGAGTACATCAATGAGCAGGTGACTACTGTGGGCAGCTAGACTTAGTGCTGCTAGGGACCTCTGGGATATCAGATAGAGCTTGACTCAGGTGGATGTGGGCAGGACACCAGAAGCACCTGATATGGTCCACAATGAAATTATTAACTCTCCACTCCTCTGCCCCTTGCATGCCTCTCTAACCTCAATAGTCTATTTTCCTTTGAGCTCATTTCTGCATTTAGGAAAAGGAACCTCATTGATCTTGGGTCTATCACTAAGATTGCTCTAATTTAGAGATTCTCAACTTGTGGGATATGAATACTTGGAGGTAGGAGTGGGAGAGCCTTAAATTATACCAGGAGTCCTCAAATCTATTTGTCTGCCAGTCATTATCTGTAGAATATATATATATATATGTACACACACACACACACACACACACACACACATATATATCAAGATATATTTTACTGTTTTTATACGGTGTTTGATTCTACCCATGTGAAAAATCATATATGAATTATTTTAAGGCATAACTTAATTTGCTAGTTTCTGTCATATATATGTATGTGTATTATATATATATATATATATATATTCTTTTAAAAAACTGAACAACAAAACTGAAAGTACTAAAATTATCAATTTGAACCATGTGAGCTTAAAATGGAGAGAAGGGTACCTATAATTTAAAAGTTTGGAAACCATTGATATAATCGTTAGGAAACACTAAAGGGAAATTAGTCCTAATGATGCTTTGGTGACATGAATGAGGCATGTATGTCAGTGTCTTTTAGTCCATCTGTTTCCAACATACAATTAAATGTCACTTAAGACTATACTGAAGCATTTAAGATTCCAGACTCCAAAATTAAACTTGATCTTGAATCCTGCCTCTATGATTTAGTGGCTGTTTGACCCTAGACAAATGACTTAATTCCTCTAAGCCTGAGTTTAAACAGCTGTATAACAGGATTTTTAATGCTATGTCCTTATATGAGTGTTATAAAATTTAAGTGAGATAGATGTGTAAAGTTCTCAATTCAGAACATGGTAGATGATAAACCCTCAGTGCATAATAGTTATTACAGCTTAGCCATTCTTCTGCTGCATCTTTTTATCAGTTTCCACATCTTTTTACCAATGGCACTAGATCACAGTTGCCAGGTAGAATACAGAATGCTCAGTTAAATTTAATTTCAGATAATAAATGAATATTTTTAATATAAATATATCCCAAATGTTGCACGGTTCTAGATCAGTGGTTCTGAACCTGTGGGTCGTGACCCACAGGAACTGTATTAAAGGGCTGTGGCATTAGGAAGGTTGAGAACCACTGTTCTAGGTGAACCAAGCTTATCATGCATTGTGGTCTTTTCAAAGTATTGCATGGGATATACTTACAAAGACTAAAGTTGCATGAGATATTTATACTTTAAAATATCCATTATTTTTATGAAATTAAAACATTATTGGAATATTACTGGGTGTCCTGTATTTTTATTTGCCAAGTCTTGCAATGTTACAGAAGACAACATGCCTGACCAGAGAGACACAAAAGCCTCAAGGATTTATCAATATAAGTTTCGTTCAGTTGTACAATTTCCATTAAAATTTTTAACGAGCATGGCTAGATTTCTTTTAAGAGCCTTAAATCTAAAGATTCACATTCACATATGAGTAATCACTACAGAAGCAGAGTGTTTATGTGCATCTCTGTTCACTTTAGTCCATCTTCTTCCAAAGTGCTACCAAATGCCACTTAGACTACACTGAGATTATTCTGCTAATAGACAGTGTCTATGGTGCCTTCTTTCTGTGGCACATTTATATGAAATATTTGCCTACCTTTCAGCACAGAGAGGTGAAACTCTGCTAGTGAAGTCTAGCTTATCTAAGGCACATCTTCCCATGTTATTTGGGCTCACTTCTGTGTTACACCAGGTATGGTTGCAGGCTTCACCCATCCTCACATTTCTCTGCCTGGTTTTACAAGGATGGTTGCCTAGCAGGATGCACAGGGCTTCAAAACACAGGAAAGTATAGAAAAGGTCGCCCGTCTTTTTAATCTATAGAATGCTATCAATGTAGATTCTTTGAATCCTTTGAAAAGACCATATTGGACAATTGGGTTGTGAATTTCAAGGCTTCCAAAAAACATACTTCCCTAGCCCATCTAGAACTGAACCAGTTCCAGCAAGCTAGGTCTATGTGCAATCAGGCCTAGATCCTGTACCTGAATGGCTTTTGCCCTTTAAGCAAAACCTCTGTTAAGCTTTTGGGTTCTCTATCACATCTCCAACACATGCATGCATGCATAAGTAAACAAATAAACAACCTAAAACTCTTAGGCCTTCCTGCACCTGTGTTTAAACTAACAGTTTATATTATCAAAATGTTACTAAAACCCACCCTGTAATTCAAGGAAATAAATGTTCGAATCACCTTAGTTGTCACTGGAGTGGTTGGCATTCTAGACTTTCTACAGGAAAATATCATCCCTAAAAATAGACCAAGCAACACCTTTACTTCTAATGTCACACACCCAATCCCTCCCTCCCAATATACTTTTCCTTTTCTCAGGGAAATCTTTCAAGTCTTTAGCATGATGTCTGGAACACAGTAAGCACTTGATAACGTCAGCTCTCAGCAGTGTTAAGAGGCACTGCCAGCTGAAGTTTGAGGCTAATGGGCTCCAAAATGAATTCTCAGTGTTCCTTGTAGTTCACACTTGGTAGGACCAAAGGCAATCTACAAATCACATTGTGGAGCACTGTTCTCAAATGACCCATATTGAAAGATCAGGTTTATTTGTTTCTAATCTATTCCATATTCATATTTTGTAAAATGTAATAAAAATATTAAGGAAATAAATTACTAAAAGAGCAAAAAGGCACATTAAAAATTAGATTCAATAGATATAAAATTATGCTGATAAATTTCTGTCAAGTTTCTAAATGTTTATTCTTGCTTAATTTGCTTATCTCCTTGCAGATCTTCAAGGACTATCCAAGGATCAGCTCTGGTCCAAGGATCACACTTTGAGTAGCACAGATCTAATGAAAATAGAGACTCTTGAACTGGAAGAAATTCATGGTATTTTTCAATGAGTTGACAATTGGTTCTTTTATGAGGAAGAGAAGACTAACTCTGATAAGCCCAGGTAATATATAGATAGAGCTTGAAAATTTATCCAAAAATATTTTCCCTGGTAGATTAAATTTATAATTATGTAATACGTAGGTTAATGTTAAAATCTGTGTATTCCTTAGCACACAGACTGTCAACAGGTAAGGATGTCTGCTTAAGAAAAGTAACTTCCTGTCGAAAATATATTGGGAAAAAAGTATATTTACAATATATACTACTCCTTACAAAAAGACAGAAACCATAGACAAGCTAAATGGTATAGATTTACCACTTTGGAAAGCCATTACCTTACCCAGATGTGGCATTCTCAAATTTCCAAGACAATGACATTAAACCACGCTGCGTTACTGCTTGGAATTACCTTTCCCACCCCCATCTACCAAAGAAAATTCAGCTTTTGTCTTATAAAGATCTGGAGCAATAGTTACTTCTTGAGAGTTTTCTCAGCATTCATTCACTAATGGATTCATTTTTCATTCACATTCATTCATCCAACAAAAGCATACTGCCTATCCTCCCATGTGCCAGGCACTGTTGGAGATGTTGATGTAACAGTGAACAAATTGTGGTTTCCTACTTCCTTGGAGTTTGTATTCTAATGATGGAACAGGAGCAGAAAAACACCAAAACACCAAAAATATTCATGAAACAGTGTCTAGCAAGTGAAAAGTGTTACAATGTAAAATAAAACATAGATTCAACTTGCTTTCCTTATCTGAACTACAGGACACAGACAGGGATTTGAGCAAATACTCCTAATTTTTCCAAGGAAAATGCACAGCTATTCCATGCTAGATACATAAGAGAGAGGTTAATTCATTACACACAATCATTGCTTAGGGAATGAGGTCTTAACTCAGAACTGAGATGCTATTTTAAATAATGTAGTCCCTTGAAGATCGAGATCTTAAAAATAACCCTGAGAGTGATCTGTGTGGATAACTAAGAGAAAAACATTCTAGGTAAGGGACAATAGATATAAATACCAAAAAAACTTGAATCTGAAGAACAGCTAGGGAGGCCTGTGTAACTGGACTAGAGTTAAGGGTAGAGCAGTGGGAGAGGAAGACACCAGGGCAGAACTGTCAGTAGGAGGCGCTCATATCAAGCCTTATTGGCTTACCGCTTGCACTTCAGTTATAGCACAACCATCTTATTTTCATTCAGTTAGCAATGGGTTGTTTAAAGGCTGAATCTGTGTGATGCTCATCTTTGTATTTTAAAATTCAGTGCTGCAACATATTGAGGCTTAAATGTGTGACTGAATGAGAGAGTGAATGAATGAATGCAATGCTTTCACAAACATTATTTCATTATTTTCCATTCTTTGAAGACTAAAGTCTGGTATTATTGTATACATCTTACAGATATATCTGTAACGCATCTAGTGTTCACCAACTTGCTGGCAGACACAGAAATCTAAGTCCAGGGCATTCCTAATTCAAACTTTTCACTCTTAGTTTAGTGCTGTTTGTATATAGTAAACTTCCAACTGTGGCAAATAGAATGGACAGTAAAAATAAGTTTTTGTAAATTAAATTTTAAAATCATATGTATCACAATACTTCATGAAATGGTAGATACAAACATAAAAATATTGTTTTTAGTCTTAGGACTTGCTGCCCTCTCCTGGCAATGTGAAAATAACATGAAACAAAACTCAGGGTTCTCTAGGTCAGCAGTCCCTAACCTTTCTAACCTTTTTTGCACCAACGACCAGTTTCATGGAAGACAGACATGGGGTGGTTCAAGTGCATTTCCTCTCTACCTCAAATCATCAAGCATTAGACTCTCATAAGAAGTGTGCAACCTAGATCCCTCACATGCAGTTTACAGTAGGGTTTGAGCTCCGATGAGAATCTAATGCCAAGGCCACCCTGATAGGAGGTGGAGCTCAGATGGTGATGGCAGTGATGGGGAGTGGCTGCAAATACTGATGAAGCTTGACTCGCTAGCCCACTGTTCACCTCCTGCTGTGTGGCCTGGTTCCTAAGAGGCCACTGACTGGTACTGCTCCATGGCCCAGGGATTGGGGAACGCAGCTCTAGTTAGTCTAAGTAGGACATCATTCCACCCACTTACCCCATCTCTCCTCCTCATCCCTTAGTTTCCTTTCTTTCCTGGATATACTTTTCATTCATCTTTGCCAACTTAACTTAATTATGGGGTTATTTTTTTTTTTTTTTTTTTTTTTTTGCTATAATATATATTTTAAAACCTGAATTGTATCAGATATTTAATACAATTAAGTTTGTGAACTCATCCTAGAAAAAGCACTTCATACCTTATTGCTGAATATCTCTACAGTCACCTTTGAAGGAATCCCCTTGGGAAGCTATGCACCTACACCAGTGCCTAGTCCGCCCTTCAAAACATTTTGTAACTCTTTTTTCTGGAATGGCCATCAGAGCTAATGTTTATTCATTGCTCTAATTTAAGCGCTAGCATTCTCACAATGGCACACAAAAAGGTAGAACAATAAAATTTTAAAATAAAAATTTTAGGAATATATTTGTGTTACTATAAATACCAAAGGAACATGGCTAAGAAATGGCATGAACTGATACAGATTAAATGAATGAACAAGTGAAACTATATTTTTAAAGTAACAGGGTGGCTAGAAATGGTGGATACACTGCTGTGTTCACCAAAACCTATTCCCTCTCCTTCCTGGCTGTGGTCATGTGGCCAGGTTCTGGCTGATGGGGGTGGTGTACCAGTTCCAGGCTGGCCCAGAAAAACTTCCCATGCAAGAGCCTTTCTCTAGCCTCTGGCCAGAAGTAAAGGATTCCAAAGCTCTTAGGACAGGAGTTGGCAGATTGGTTTTGTACTGCTTGTGAACTAAAAATGGTTTCGACATTCTTATGGTTGAAGAAAAATAAAAAAGGAAGACTATTTCATGAAAATTATATGAAATTCAAATCTCAGTGTCCAAAATAATAGTTTTATTGGAACATACCCACACTCATTAATTTACATATTGTGTAAAGCTATCTTTACACTACAAAGGCAGATCTGAGTGGTTGCCAAAGAGACCAGACAGTCCACAAGCCTAAGAAATTTCCAATCTGATCCTTCACAGAAGAACTTTGCTGTTCCCTAAAGTCTGGCTGAGCTACAAGACGGGAGAAACCTGGGTCCCTACATCAGTACAAGGTGCTCAGCAAACATCCTCATTGGATCTTATGAGAGAGAAAGGCTTTTATTTTGGTATTCCAGTCAAATTTCAGGGTTCTTCTGTTTGAAAATGTACAGTTACCCAGCTAATACAAGATTTCTTCTAAACAAAAAATGATGTCTTGAAGGCAGAGAGTAGAAAGGTAAACTGAACAAAGAAGATGTAAGAATGCATAGTTTTTCGGAGCTACCACTCTTGCGCTTTGTATTCACAGAGCTTAAGTTATGCTGTGGCTACCACTGAGAAAGAACAAATTTTCAGTTAACATATTTAAAAATATATGTGATATATCCCTTCATTCCCACTAGGTGGCACTTAAGACCTTTTACATCTCAAAACTGCTCTATTTTGTAACACATTGTGGAAGATTTCCCTCATTCCCAGTAGGTGGCACATAAAATCCCTGATGCTTTCAAAAGTGGTACATTTCAGGATCATCACAAGGTTTGAGATTTAATAAGCTGGAAGTAATGAAGTCTACTGTATATTCACTATTATTGCTATAGATCAAAAAAAAAAAAAAAAAAAGATATAAACCAGAGCTTCTCCCTTCAAAGAACTGATTATTTGTGTAAAGTAAAACAAACATTTATCTTCCTATAGAAGCACCAAATTAAAGTTTTCTCATTTCAATAAACTTATTTCTGGTTTAATAATAATTTATATTTTATAAATGTGTTTTTGCCCAAATGGTCACAGGTCCCATACAAGCAAAATACCACCCCCCCCCAAACTCTTGTTTACAGAGAGAAACATTACCAATCCTGTCTTCAAGATGCATTTCTAATAATGACAGTTTCTACCATGCAATATCTTGCAGTCATCTTGCGATTCCTACCATATTCAGCCCAAAACGTGCTGTGCATCCATAACAAAAAATATACTGAATCTGAATCATAGTTTCTAAGCTATGATAAAGCATGTGGACTACCGTATATACTCGAGTATAAGCCGAGTTTTTTCGGCACAAAATTTGTGCCGAAAAACCCGAACTCAGCACAAATTTTGTGCCAAAAAAACTCGGCTTATACTCGAGTATATACAGTATATCCTAAGAGGAATGAAAGAAATACAGATAGGTTTTGGCTTTTTTGAAAGATCACTGTGGAGTTGAGTAAGAAGTAGAGGACTGAAGTGGTCAAGACTATAGAAACCAGTTTGGTGGCCTATTATAGGGTAGTGGGCCACTCACTGGAAAGAATGAAATGGACTCAGGACACTTGTACTTTAAGCAGTTACAGTTCTTGTCTCCGCAGTGAATAAACCACATGTGCTGGAATCAGGTGACTCAGATTTGAATCTGGCTCCCCTTTTCCTAGCTGCAATAGCTCAACCAAGTTCTTTGAGCTCTCTGAACTGCAGTAAATTTGAACTGCAGTAAATTTGATCCATAAAATGGAGATACTTTCCACCTCTCCAGCACTCCCATGGGAATTAAATAAAATAACATCAGTACATGTACCGGGTGTTTATTACACTTTCTGATGATCTGCAGATGAGTGGTAAAGGGTGTTATTGTGGGTCCCACTGTCTCTACTCTGAAAAAATCATTACACCTTTAACATGACTAACTCTGTGGCTTCATACTGGGCTCCTAGTACTCCCTAGCTATGGTGTAGAGTGAGATTTTTCAGCCTTGGCACTATTTATTTTTGGATAACACTTTGTTACAGGGTTGTCCTATGCATCACAGAATGTTTTTTATTATTATTTTTTTTTATTAAATCATAGCTGTGTACATTAATGTGATCATGGGGCACCATACACTGGTTTCATAGACTGTTTGACACATTTTCATCACTCTGGTTAACACAGCCTTCCTGGCATTTTCTTAGTTATTGTGCTAAGACATTTACATTCCACATTTACTAAGTTTCACATATACCCTTGTAAGATGCACCACAGGTGTAATCCCACCAATCCCCGTCCCTCTTCCCCCCTCCCCCCTCCCTCCCCTCCCCTTCCCCCTTTCCCCTATTTGCAGGTTATGTCTCCGACAAAGGTTTAATACCCAGAATCCACAGAGAACTCAAACGTATGACCAAGAAAAGACCACGTGCTCCCATCACAGGCTGGGCAAGGGATTTAAAGAGAAACTTCTCTGAAGAAGACA
>CAUYPK010081974.1:0-18943 GCA_963574355.1 Loris lydekkerianus
TGCTCGGGAGGCTGAGGCAGAAGAATCGCAGAAGCCCAAGAGCTGGAGGTTGCTGTGGGTCCTGTGACTTCACGGCACTCCACCAAGGGTGGTAAAGTGAGACTCTGTCTCTAAAAAAAAAAAAAAAAAAAAAAAAAAAAACTTTTAGGGAGAGAAAATAAGATTTACATCTCAAGGTGCATCATCGCAAAATGTCAGAACACCAGGGATAAAGAAAAGACCCTAAAAGGACCCAGAAAGAGAAAGGTCAGTCTATGGGATCAGGAACCAAAATGGTACAAGAAGGCTAGGTGTGGTGGCTCACACCTATACTCCCAGCACGCCGGGAGGCCAAGGCAGATGGACCTCCTAAAGTCAGAAGGTCAAAACCAGCCTAAGCAAGAGTAAGACCCCATCCTCTACTAAAAATAGAAAAAGTACCTGGGTGTAGTGCAGATACCTGTAGTCCCAGCTACTTGGGAGACTGAGGCAGGAGGATCACTTGAGCCCAAGTGTTTGAGGTTGCAGTGAGCTACAATGCCACGGTACTCTACCTGGAGCAACAGAGTGATACTGTGTGTCAAAAAAAAAAAAAAAAAAAAAAAAAGAGAGAGAGAGAGAGAGAAAGGAAAAGAAAGAAAGAAAAAGAAAAGAAATAAAAAGATGTTTTCAGATAAGGGAGATAACAAATAATTTGCCTGTCAGGGTTCCTTTTCTCAGGAAGCCCTCCATCCAAATAAGAGAACAATCCAACATAGCTCAGTGGGTAGGGCGCCGGCCACATACACTGAAGCTGGCAGGTTCAAACCCAGCCCGGATCAGCTAAAACTACAATGACAACTGCAACAAAAAAAAATGACTGGGCATTGTGGCAGGCACCTGTAGTCCCAGCTACTTGGGAGGCTGAGGCAAGAGAATATCACTTCAGCCCATGGGTTTGAGGTTGTTGTGAGCTGTGACACCACGACACTCTATCCAGGGCGACAGCTTGAGACATTGTCTCAAACAAACAAAAAAAAATTATGACTCAAGGGACAAAAAAAAATAATAAAATAATGATAATCAGGACATGCCCTCGATTAGTGATGAGCTACATCACAATAAATGCATTGTAAGTTGAAAATATTGTAAATCAAAATGCATGTAATACATCAAAGCTATGAAACATCATTGCTTAACCTGGCCTATCTTCAACATGCTGAGAACATTTACATTAGCCTAAAATTTGGGGCAAAATCATCTAATACAAAGCCTATTTTTTTTTTTTTTTTTTGAGACAGATTCTCAAGCTGTCACCTTTGGTAGAGTGCCATGGCATCACCGCTCATAGCAATCTCAAACTCCTGGGCCCAAGCGATTCTCTTGCCTCAGCCTCCCAAGTAGCTGGGACTACAGGCACCTGCCACAATTCCCAGATATTTTTTGGCCTGGGCTGTATTCGAACCTGCCGCTCCAGTGTATGTGGCTGGTGCCCTAGCTGCCTGAGCTACAGGCGCTGAGCCACAAAGCCTATTTTATTATTTATTTATTTATTTATTTATTTATTTGAGACAGAGCCTCAAGCTATTGCCCTGGATAGAATGCTGTGACATCACAGCTCACAGCAACCTCCAACTCCTGGGCTTAAGCGATTATCTTGCCTCAGCCTCCCACGTAGCTGGGACTACAGGTGCCCACCACAACGCCCCCAGTTATTTTTTGGTTGTAGTTGTCATTGTTGTTCGGCTGGCCCAGGCTGGATTCGAACCTGCCAGCTCTGGTGTATGTGGCTGGTGCCTTAGCCACCTGAGCTACAGGTGCCAAGCCAAAGCCTATTTTATAAGAAAGTGTTCGGCCAGGCACGGTGGCTCACACTTGTAATCAGCACTTTGAAAGGCTGAGGTGCAAGGATTATTTGAGGCCAGGAGTTTGAGACCAGCTTGGGTGATATACAGAGATCCCCATCTCTACAAAAACTTTCAAAATTTAGCCAGGCATGGAAGTCTACACGTCTAGTCCCAGCTATTTGGGAGGCTGAGGCAGGAGGATTGTTTGAGCTCAGAAGTTCAAGGCTGTAGGGAGCTATGATCCTGCCATTGCACTCCAGCCTGACTGACAGAGCAAGACCCTGTCTCTAAAGACACACACACGGGCCAGGCATGGTGGCTCATGGCTGTAATCCTAGCACTCTGGGAAGCAGATGCGGGTAGATTGCTTGAGCTCAGGAGTTTGAGACCAGCCTCAGCAAGAGCGAGGCTCTAAAAATAGCCAGGCGTTGTGGCGGGTGCCTGTAGTACCAGCTACTTGGGAGGCTGAGGCAAGAGGATCATTGAGCTCAAGAGTTTGAGGTTGCCGTGAACTATGACTCCACAGCCCTCTATGAGGTTGACAAAGTGAGACTTTGTCTCTAAAGAAATAAATAAGTAAATAAAGGTGCGTGTGCACATACTATATGTGAAAAGATATAAGGTATTGCTTATCTCATTTCGTTTATTAAATGCTGTACTGGCAGTGAAAAACAGAATGATTATATGGGCACTCAAAGTATGGTTTCTACTGAATCTATATCATTTGCACACCATTGTAGAGTCTAACAGTCCTAAATTGAGCCACTGTAAATTGGGGAACATCTTGCATGAGTATCCAACCTGTGTGGCCCAATGGGCTGCATATCTGGGGTGGTGGATAGCACGAAAATTATGCACAGACCTTGTTTTTGCTCATCAGCTTTTGTTAATGTTTGTGTATTTAATGTGTGGCCCAAGATAACACCTCTTCTTCTTCCAATGCTGTGCTAAGAATCAAAAAGATTGGATACCCCTATTACTATCATAGTGATAGTTTTACCAAAATCTTGATAAATATAAATAAGGCAATTGCTACCTACAAAAACCACACACACATAAACTGTAAAAGAAAATAAATGCAACACCAAAAAATTTACATAGCCACGATAATAGAAACATACTATATGATTTAACCAAAGACTGTAATAAATAGTCCTGGGAGTATAGGGGGAGGGAAAGGAGGATGCAGGTGGCCAAGGGTAAAAGAAACAAACCATATCCTGCAATTGAAAGAAAATGGGTCATGTGTAAAACTGACAAATCAACAAAATAGCAGAGGAAGCATATTATTTAGAAATATGGGAGAGGGGTTCAAAGTGGGAGAAATAGCTGGAAGAGTTGAACTGGGTATCTTTGCAAGTCACAATGGCAGTAGGGTTGGATGGGACAGGGCACTGCTAATTTTCATCATACACCATTTAGTACGATTTGACTTTTTTTGTTTTTAAGATGAGGTCTCCTTCTATCACCCAGGCTAGAGTGCAGTGGCATCATTATAGCTCACTGCAGACTAACTACTGGGCTCGAGCAATCCTCCTACTTTAGCCTCCTGAGTGGCTAGAGCTAAAGATGTGCACCACCACATCTGGGCAATTAAAAAATTATTTTGTAGGGATGGGGTCTCACTACATTGTCCAGGCTGATCTTGAACTGCTGGCTACAAAAGATCCTCCTGCTTCAGCCTTCCAAAGTGCTGGGATTATAGGCATGAGTCACCACACCCGGCCTGATGTGACTTTTCAATTTTCATGCATATACACATTATGTTCATAAAAATAAAAAATATTTTTAAAAAATTTAATAGAAAATGTTTTAAATTGAGAGAAACAAGCTAGCAACAAGTGGTAGTCATGCATTAATTGCATCTCTGATTTATTTCTGTTCTGCTGACCTTCCGACCTTCCTCTTTCTTTGCTTCAAACACTTAAATATTGACTACAAAATATGGTAGGGTTTGCTGAATAAAATGTAGCTTGGGATATAATAACCAAATACAATTATTGGTTGTCTATCTGAAATCCAAATTTAGCTGGGCATCCTGCATTTTCATTTGCTAAATCTGGGCCCCTAACACATGGGCTCTCCTTTCAATATAACCCCACAGGTTATGACTGTGGCCAAAGAGCTAATGAAACCAGGAAGTTTTACTTCAGTCACTATTCACAAGGTGAGAGATTTGTATAGATCTGATGCTGTGCAATGATTTGATACCTAGTATAGACATGGATGGTGTGGTGCCAAGCGGTCCCTGGCCAGTCTCTGTGACCCTGGAAGCATATGTAAGGGAGTGCAGATCTTGCTCTGTGACCTGAAGCAGGGGTTCCCCCCACCACCACCTCTAGTTCTCCTCTCTCCATCTGTCCCTCAGGAGTCAGGAGCTGAGCCCAAGGCTCCTACAAGCCATTGCCATCTCTGGAATGCATTATTTCTCCTGAGAGAGGACAGGGTACATTCAGGAATGAGAGCACATCTATGCCACCATCTCTTGCTTTTTATGGAAAAATTATCTCTTTAAAGTGAATTTTTATTTTTTACAATGTTGCCTAAGCTTGTCTACAATGGTCTTTGTGTAAAAAAATTTCACCTTCAGAAGAGTCTAATTGTAAATTGTGGAGAGATCTCTACCAGCCCTGACTCATTTTCTTTCCCTTGTGCTTTGTGCTCTTGATGTCAATAGCATTAAGACTGAGGAAACAGATGAATCTTCCTGAAAACTAAGTCGTCTCTGGAACATAAAAATATATAACTGGGAAATATGTAACATAAGTTTATATGGTTAAGAGACTAACATCTTGGCTAGGCGCCCATAGCACAATGGTTGCAGCACCGGCCACATACACTGAGGTTGGTGGGTTTGAACCCAGCCCAGGTCAGCTAAAACAACAATGACAACTGTAACCAAAAATAGCCGGGAGTTGTGGTGGGCGCCTGTAGTTTCAGCTACTTGGGAGGCCGAGGCAAGAGAATTACTTAAGCCCAAGGGTTTGAGGTTGCAGTGAGCTGTGACACCACGGCAGTCTACCCAGGCCAACAGCTTGAGACTCTTTCTCAAAAAAAAAAAAAAAAAAAAAAAAAGAGACCAACAGCTAAATGCGTACAAACTCGAACATCAACTATTTTTATTGTTTTGACATTAATTTTTTTTGAGCATAGATTGGGGCACAGAAAATGATACCCCAGAATATGGCACGCTGAGTGCTTTGAAAATGGAAAGACCTCAGAAATGAGACTCAGAATCGGGGTTTCTCTGTTCCTCCCCCACTTTCTCTGTCTTGTCTCGCTCCTCTGGTCTCTCCCAAAGCAGAGGATGAAACTGTATGAGGTATGACAATAAGTTCAAGAACTTATTAAGTTCAAGAACTCATCCTAGAAAAAGTGCTACATACTTCATTGATGAATATGACTGTGGTCATCTTTGAAGTACTCCCCTTGAGGAGCTATTCACTGATGCCAGTACCTAGTCCACCCTTCATGGAACTTTTTCCAGAATGGCCATCAGAGCTGTCAATGTATTACCCTTAATGTCCTGAATGTCATCAAAATGTCTTTCTTTCAATATATCCTCTATCTTCGAGGAAAGAAAAAAGTCACGAAGGGTCAGATCAGGTGTGTAGGGAGGGTGTTCCAATACAGTTATTTGTTTACTGACTAAAAACTCCCTCACAGACAGTGCTGTGTGAGCTGACGCATTGCTGTGATGCAAGACCCATGAGTTGTCGGCCAAGATTTTCAGTTAAGATTTCCTAACTATTTCTTTATGGATGTTTACTTGGTATGCTATGCTTTTCACAGTTAGCTAATGATTTTGATGCATAATTCAATGAATTTTTGTATTAGCTCCACTTGTTACTGGTTGCCCTGACCTCTCTTCATCAGTGACACTTTCTCTCCCCTCAGAAAACAAATTTTTTTTTAGATAGAATCTAACTTTGTTCCCCCTGGTAGAGTGCTGTGCTGTCATAGCTCACAGCAACCTTAAACTCTTGGGCTCAAGCGATTCTCTTGTTTCAGCCTCCCAAGTAGCTGGGATTACAGGTGCCTGCCACAAGCCTGGCTACTTTTAGAAACAAAGTCTCACTCTTGCTCAAGCTAGTCTCAAACTCATGAGCTCAGGCAATCCTCCCACCTCAGTCTCCCAGAATGCTAGGATTACAGGCATGAGCCACCTCGCCAGGCCTTAGTTTTCTAGAGGCAGGTCTCCCTCTTGCTCAGACTGGTCTCAAACTTATGAGCTCAAGCAGAAAAATGTTTAATACACTTGTACACTACTGTTTTCTGCATGGCATTATCCCCCATGAACTTAGACTAACATGTCACTTCTACTCTTTTCAAATTTAACAAGAAATTTATGAATTTTTGTTATACGCTCTAATCTCTGACATTCTCACTATGACACACAAAAGCAGTCAACAGGGCAGTGCCTGTGGCTCAAAGGAGTAGGGCGCTGGCCCCATATGCTGGAGGTGGCGGATTCAAACCCAGCCCAGGCCAAAAAAAAAAAACCTGAAAAAAACAAAAAAAAAAGCAGTCAACAAGAGTAATGGGGTTTGTGATCTTAATTGTCAGAACTCGTACTCTAACGTCCCCTTATCTACCTGGAAACTGGATCTCCATTAACCAGAGACAGTTAAAATCTATACTACAGAGGAAGAATCTGAATGTTAAATACCAGACCTAGAGCCCACACAAACTTCTTCCCAAACCATTGTTTGTTCTCTAGCCCCATTCAATCTCCAAAGAGAATCATTCACAAGATAATGTTTGCCTACAGGTCCAGTTGTTCACTCCTCACTAAAACTCACTTACTCTTATACTCTTATCTCTCCTTCCCCTATGAAGAGGGGTATATAAGCATTTGGACCTCATTGGGTCATCGGGTGATCATTGTCATGCAATTCCTCTGCACTTTAAATGAACTTAAATGTTCTTTTCTCCTATTGATCTACCTTTTAAAAGTTTATTTTCAGCAAACTTTTGGAGGGGGAAGGGAGAAGTTTTCAGAAACTTTTGCTGGTTGGGCAGTTAATCTGTCCACTGCCCAAAGGCGCCAATACCCAGAAACAGCAAGGTAGAGAGAGGGTTTATTCAGCATAGCACTGAGCAGGGAGATGGAAGGAATCTCTCAAATTTGCCTCCCCCAAGAATTGGGAAGACAGGGTTTTTAAAGACAATTTGGTGGGCAGAGGGTTAGGCGATCACGGTCTGCTAATTGGCTGGGTTTAGGGAGGAACCATCAGCCCCTTGATAGGGGCCACTCTCTGAGTAGGTTAGCCAATCCACTGGAATGCAGTTCCTTGTGTTGAGGGTCCAAGACCAGTTGAGTCAGTTCCTTAGTCTGGGTGGAGTAGTCAATCCACTGGAATGCAGGGCCTGGAAGATATCTCAAACACTGCCCATATGAACAGGTGATGTTATCTAAGGAGAAAAGTTAAGAATCTTTACAACTACCAGTTGTGCCCTCTAGAGTAGCAATTATAGAGAAACAAACAAGGGGACAGTGACTATTATCAAACAAAGGAGGGACAGTTACTGATTATTATCATTATTTTTAGCTAAGCCTGTTCCTTACTCTATTTCTCAACTTGCACCCCTTTGAGAGCACATGTGGTGAGAATAAGATGGAGTCAGTCAGGCTAGGGCTGAGACGACACAGTCTGGCCAGTTTACGTCCTACATGACTTTCACCTCACGTCTTCCTTCCCTGTTTTGTAAATTTGGCTTTTACCTAAAAGTGCATCTCTTCCCCTTGATTGCACTAATGTACACAGCTATGATTTAGCAATAAAAATAAATAAATTAAAAACAAAAGCATTCCTATTAACTAAAAAAAAATAAAAGTGCATCTTTTGAGTAGTTTAGGGCAATTCATTCAGGAGATTAACTTCTGAATTGGAATGTTGTTGTATTAATCACGGGTTATGTCAATTACTGTTTATTATGGATCATAGGTTACAGCGATTAATATTGTTTAAGATAAATGTCAATGACTATTGTTTAAGAATTGTTTAATTCTTGCTTTGAACTTTTATGTATAAAACTGGGATTTTTTTTTTTTCTTTTATAGAGACAGAGTCTCACTTTACCGCCCTCGGTGAAGTGCCATGACGTCACAGGACTCACAGCAACCTCCAGCTCTTGGGCTTCTGCGATTCTCCTGCCTCAGCCTCCAGAGCAGCTGGGACTACAGGCGCCCGCCTCAACGCCCGGCTATTTTTTTGTTGCAGTTCAGCCGGGGCTGGGTTTGAACCCGCCACCCTCGGTATATGGGGCCAGCGCCCTACTCACTGAGCCACAGGCGCCGCCCAAAACTGGGATTTTGATAGCCAGGCATTGTGGTGAGCAAGAGAATCGCTTAAGCCCAACAGTTTGAGGTTGCTGTGAACTGTGATGACACAGCCCTTTACGGAGGGCAACATAGTTAGACTCTGTCTCAAAAAAAAAAAAAAAACAAAACTGTGATTTTGGAAATGGAAGAACTGAACAGTCTTTTTTCTTTCTTTCTTTCTTCTGTTTTTTGTTTGTTTGTTTGTTTGTTTTTTTGAGACAAGAGTCTCACTCAGTCGCTTTGGGGTTGAGCGCTGTAGCTTTTTAGCTCACAGCAACCTCAAACCTTGGGCTCTAATGATTCTCTTGCCTCAGCCTCCCAAGTACCTGGACTACAGGCGCCTGCTACAGCGTCCAGCTATTTTTAGAGACAGGGTCTTGCTTTTGCTCAAGCTAGTCTCCAACTCCTGAGTTCAAGTAATCCGCCCACCTCGGCCTCAACAAAACAGGTCAGAATTACAAAACAATTGGCTTAAACATTTTCAAGTCTTTCTAACAAGAAATGACTGTGGCCACATATTTTTTTAATTGAAAAATATTTAATTATGTATCTAGTTCAATCATGAATTTATTATAGACTCACAAGATGATCCTTCATTTGCATCCCCCCAATGACGGGGAGCTCAGTTCAACCCAAGGAAGTTTTCTGTATTTTTCAGGTATCTCTACTTGTTTAAAGTTCTTCCGCTCATGCCTGTAATCCTTGCGCTCTGAGGCCAAGGTGTGTGGATTGCCTGTGCTCAGGAGTTCAAGACCAGCCTAAGCCACAGCAAGACCCTGTCTCTAAAAAAAAAAAAAAAAAAAAAAAAAAACTCAAAAGTATCTGTGCATTGTGGTAGGCGCCTGTAGCCCCAGCTAATGGGGAGGCTGAGGCAAGAGGATTGCTTGAGCCCAGGAGTTTTGTGTGAGCTAGGCTGACACCACAGCACTCTACCAAGGGTGACAATGTGAGACTTTGTTTCCAAAAAAGAAAAACAAAAAAGTTCTTCTATTTAGAGCAGTGCCTGTGGCTCAAAGGAGTAGGGTGCCGACACCATATGCCCGGTTCAAGCCCAGCCTCGGCCAAAAACTGCAAACAAACAAACAAAAAACAAGTAAGAAGATGTCTTCTATAAAACAGCCCTCTCCTTCCTCAGTTCTTTCATGCTGAGCTTAAAATAAGGCACTCACACTGCAATTGTGGTATTGAGAAGTCAAAGACCGAAAATAAAAGATTATTCCAAAACGTGAATGAAAGGAAAAAGTCCAGGTTCTGTGTGGGCAGAGTGGCCTGGGTGAGTGTGAGCTGTCAACACATGGGTTAAGGTAGATGGGGATTTAAAGGGCCGGAAGGACAGGGATTGGCATATTCCCTCTTTCCTGGGTGAGACATTCTATGCATTCATTTCTTCCTGGGCAGGTTGGTTCTATTTGGGTGGGTCCCTCCATTTGACTCTTATCAGGTATCACCTAAGGTGAGCAAAATAATAAAGAACTTTCTGTGATCGGAATGCTGAACATCCATTCAGTAAAGTAAAATCAGTCACTAGACTACTGTTACGAAAATACCAATTTAAAGGTTTCTGGCAGAGAGAAGACTCGTCTAATTCAATAGAAAAATATTAAGTCTACATTTACAACAGGTTAAAGCAGTCATTCATTTCGATACAGAAGCACCATCTTACATGAATGAACACAAGTCGGACAAACTTTTGTAGACAGAAGTTAACCTGGTTTTATATTTCTTGTACTTGTGTCTGGGAAAGGTTAGGGGCAACATAAAATAATGTCACAAGTCCCCTAACCTAATTTTAGTCCTTACTACCTTTGCAGCAAGGAGTTGGGTAACTTCCTATAGTAAGAAGCCTTAGGGGAATGTAAGTTCCATTGCCTTGTGATGTTAATTTGAAGCAATTATCATAAACAAACTAAAAAAGTTTTGCAAATTACCTGTCTCAATGAAAGCCCTGCGCAATGGGAAAGTCAGGATGCAGGAGGAGCTCAGGGAGAGGAATATTCAGATTGTGGAGGCTTCTTTTCTAGAGCCCTAGATCCCACAGTTGCCAAGATTTATTTAATGTTTCCCATCCTTCCTCTCAGAAGCTGGGAAGCCTACTCAGTATTTTCATTGCACCGACATCTTCACCCTTTGAAACGCAGGATGGGCAGGAATAAAACCACTTCTCCAGTTCATCTGGCTATATTATAATGGTGGTGCCTTCCCCACTTTGCGTGGTTCAAAATGTGGAGAACTGGAAGTGCTGGAGGATAAATAAGGACTGGCCGTTTTTCCTGCCTCTTGTTTCTGCGTTAGGGCCTCTTTTCTTGGTGCTTCTGCTGAGCTTCAGCCACAAAGTGAGGGGCTGTGCAAAGCGAAGAAAGGCCGCTCTAGGGTGGCTCCTGTGGCTCAAAGGAGTAGGGCGTTGGCCCCATATGCCAGAAGTGGCAGGTTCAAATCCAGCCCCGGCCAAAAACTGCAAAAAAAAAAAAAAAAAAAAAAAAAGCCATTCTAGAAAGTTTGAAAGTTTGGAAATTCAAGAATGCCTAAGTCAGGATTGTGGTAACTATTCACCAGCTTTAAAGCAGAAGCCTGTGACTGACAGGTATAGAAAATGAGGTGTCTGCTTTCTGGAGAGCAATTTGGCAACACAACATAAGAGCTTTTTAAAAAAATTTATTTATTTGTTTATTTTTTAGAGACAGAGTCTCACTTTGTCACCCTCGGTAGAGTGCTGTGACATCTCAGCTCACAGCAACCTCCAGCTCTTGGGCTTAGGCAATTCTCTTGCCTCAGCCCCTCGAGTAGCTGGGACCACAGACGCCTGCCACAAAGCCCAGCTAAAAATAAGGGCTTTTAAAGTGTGCATGCTCTTTTGAATCAGGAATTTCACTTCTAGAAATTTATCAGAAGAAAAAAACCTAGATGTTCATTTAAGTTTAGTCTGTAGGGGTAAGAGGAAAAACTTCCCTCTTCACCTCTAAATGTTCATTGAAAATGAACTGACAAAGGGTAGATTAATAGGAGAAAAAGGCATGCAAATTTATTAATGTTTTCTGGAGTGGGGCAAGATCACAGAGTGATTATCCAAATAACCCAGCAAGGCCTAGATGCTAATGCAACTTTTCATAGGGAGGGAGAGATAGTAACATATATACATATATATATATATATATATATTTTTTTTTTTTTTTTTAGATAGTGTCTCAGTCGGTTGCCCTGAGCAGAGTGCTAGAGCATCAGAACTCACAGCACCCTCAAACTCTTGAGCTCAAGCGATCCTCTTGCCTAAGCCTTCCGAATAGCTGGGACTACAGGTGTCCACCGTGACATCAGCTACTTTTTCTAATTTTAGTAGAGATAGGGTCTCTCTGTTGCTCAGGCTGGTCTCAAATTCCTGAGCTCAAGCAATCTACCCGTCTTTGCCTCCCAATGTTACTGGACAAAGAAGGTCTACTTGCCAGTTACTATGCAGAGACGGGATAGAGCCACCAAACTTTATTTATCAGAAGGCCAACGATTCTGGAGAACAGTGAGAGTAGCCTCTCTAAGACTGTTCTGTTCTATCACTTCCAAAATCACAGTTTTATACCTAAAAGTTAAAAGCAAGAACCATACTAACACATATCTTAAACAACAGTAATTGCCATAGCCCATGACCCAAAATAAATGATGATCGACATAACTCATGTCCCAAAACAGCATTCCTAATTCAAAAGTTAACCTCCTGGGCAGCGCCTGTGGCTGAAAGGAGTAGGCACTGGCCCCTATGCCTGAGGTAGTGGGTTTAAACCCAGCCCCAGCCAAAAAAAAAAAAAAGTTAACCTCTTAAATCATTTGCCCTAAACTCCTAAAGATACACATTTTTAGGTTAAAGCTGAATTTATAAAACAACAAGAATGGGAGACACAAGGTAAAGGTCACTTAGGACCTGAATGGACCAGACAAGCTGTATCATGTCAGCCCCAGCTGAATGACTCCATCTTACTCTCACTACATGTCCTTTCCCCAGTGTGCTAGGATTATAGACGTGATCCACAGCACCTGGCCTGACGTACATCATTCTTTTGAGGGGCAATAAAAGATTATTAGGGAGGATCTCTTGAGGCCAGGAGTAGGAGTCCAGTCTGGGCAACATAGTGAGACCCAGTCTCTAAAAACCAACCAACCAATAAGAAATCAGGGGATATTGTTCTCATGAACCCTTTCTGAGGAACCTACTAATTAGAACCATGGACCAGCAGTATCAGCACCACTAAACAACCCTAAGGATATCAGGGTAAAAAAGGACTTTCCTTAAATATTGAATGTATTTAACTGTAGAAATAATGTTTCCAATCTCATGGTTTTTGGTCAATAGAAATTGACACGAGGTGACAAAGGAATTTATGCAGGCAAGTCTTGGTTGGGGGGGCTTTTTCTCTAACAAAGGGGAGGCAACCCTGGTTAAGGAGCTACCAGACTGGCTCTCTGAACAAAGGGCGAGGGCTGGGAATATTTAAAGGGCAGAGAGAGAAGTACTCAAATCAGAACTCCCATTTGATCCTGAAACCCCATTACTAAGCATCTACCCAGGAGAAAAAAAATAATTTTATCATAAGGATGTTTGCACTAGACTGTTTATCTCAACTTAATTTACAATGGTCCAAAATGTAGAAACAAGCTAAATGCCCACCAACCCAGGAATGGATTAACAAGCTATGGTGTATGTGTACCATGGAATACTATTCAGGTATTTAAAAAGATGGAGACTTTAGTTCTTTTGTATTAACCTGGATGGAGTTGGAACACATTCTTCTTAATAAAGCATCGCAAGAATGGAGAAGCAAGAAGGCAATGTACTCAATTCTAATATGAAGCCAGTAGATGATCTAATACTCACCCACATAAGAGAAAAACTCAAATCAATTCAAGGTAGGGGCAGGGGAAAGAGGGAGCAGGGTGAGGGGAGGAGGGAGGGTGATGGATGTGCTCCCACTTAATAAGCACAATGTTAGGGTGTATGGCACATCTCTTGGGAAGGGCACAATTATCATAGGGACTTTACCTAACAAATGGAAACACCATAATCTAATTATTTGTATCCTCAATTAACCTGAAACAATAACAAAAAAGGTACAGAGAAAAAGTTTGACTCTAGCATTGAGATCACGGCATGTAGAGGCAGAATTTTGTTGGCAGCTGCTCACCTGATGATCATGTTTCTTCATATATTGCATCTCTCATTAGCACATTAAATCTCCATCCTTGGGCATTATTTTTAGTATTAAGATGAGGCAAAAGGTTTATGAGCCCTTCCACTTTGGGCCTTCATCTTGGAAGTAACCAGCCTGCACTGGCTTTGAAGGATGGGGGAGGCAGGGTAGATCCCCGCCTGGTTGTCATGTCCTGTTAGAGAAAGCACAACTACCTTCGATTGAAGCTGGATGTTTAATTATTTTCAAAGCTTTTGTTCAGTATTGTACAGAGACTTAAACTTTGGCTCAAGGCTCAGGCAGGTGGCCAAAGTCCACCTCCTATACAATCCCAATAAGACTAAAACAAATATGGAGATTAAGGTGATGGACTAGAATGCAGATGTTCTATGCCTAACTCCTTTTACCCCAATTTCCTGGTTTAGTGGTTCTGGTGCTGTTGGTCCCTGGTTCTAGTAGGTTACTCAGAAAGGGTTCATGAGAATGATATTGCCTGATCTCTTGTTGGCTTGCGTGTTTTTTAGGGATTAGGTCTTACTATGTTGCCAAGACTGGACAACATACAAATTTTCCTTACTAATAAAAAAGAATGAAGAGAGAAGCTAGGAATAAGAGTGAGGTCATTCATTGCCTCAAATTAATTGACTCAAAGGATAGTAATTAACATTTCCAAAACAAGAAAAACCTTAAGCATATTTAACATAAAGATTTAAAATTCTATTGGAGGATGAAGAAGGGGGAAGAGGAAGAGAATGAGTTTACAAGATAATTTTATTATTGCTCATAATAGAGAATCAAAAGATACTGCGTCTCAACAGAGACTAGACCAAGGATGCTTTATAAAAGTAAATTCTAAACAAAAATATAAACCTTCCTAAATAGCATAACTACATTAAAAAAAAAAAAAAAAGGAGAAGGGTGCAAATACAAAACTCCATTAAGAAAACATTGCAATAATAATAATTATTATTATTATTTTGTTGTTGTTGAGACAGAGTCCCACCCTACACCCTAAGAAAGCAGACTGCAATGGCGTCATAGCTCACTGCAATCTCAGACTCAGGCTGTGGGCATCCCGCAGCTTCAGCCTTCAGAAGCCTCTGGAATTACAGGCGTTTACAGCAGCACCCGGCTGGATTTTTCATTTTTTTTTTTTTTTTTTTTTTTTTAGGAGTTGGGGTCTCACTTTCACTCAGACAAGTCTTGAACTCCTGAGCTCAAGCAATTCTCCTTTCTCAGCCTCCCACAGTGCTGAGATTACAGGCGTGAGCCACTGTGCCCAGCGCAAAAATTATTATTATTATTTTTAATTATTATTTTTTTTTTGGAGTTTTTGGCTGGGGCTGGGTTTGAACCTGCCACCTTTGGCATATGGGGCCAGCACCCTACCTCTTTGAGCCACAGGTGCCACCCGAACACAAAAATTATTACGAAAGAATTAGGCTAAACCCATCTGTTTCCCAAATAAATATAAATGGGTTTAACTCATCTATTTTTGTTTTCTTTGTTTTTTTGAGACAGAGTCTCACTATGTGGCCCTCCATGGAGTACCATGGTGCCACAGCTCACAGCATTCTCAAACTCGTGGGCTTAAGCAATTCTCTTGCCTCAACCTCTGCAGTAGCTGGACTACAGGCACCCATCACAAAGCCTGGCTATTTGAGAGTTTGAGCTTGCTGTGAGCTATGACACTAGGGCACTTTACCGGGCCACTCCCCCCCCCCCAAAAAAAAAAAAAAGGGAGGGAGGGAGGACAGAAGGAAGGAAGGAAGTCCCAGCAGGTCATAAGGTTCAAGCACAATGATCACTTAAGCCCAGATGTCAAAGTACGAGTGAGGTATGATTTTGCACCTGCACATAGTTACAGAATGAGACCCCATCTCTTAAACAAACAAATAAAAAAATGAATTGTTTTCCAAATAAATCACAAAAGCAACCCAACTCTAGGCTGTATACATCTAAGACAAATGACTCAGAAAAAATAATAATGAAAAGATGGCCAAAGAAAGTCACACTAGAAAAATACAAACATTAATAAGAGTCCTAACATGTGACAACCTAAAATTCAGGACAGACAAAATACTTCTAAAATGTACGGTATGGGCTCAGTGCCCATAGCACAGTGGTTACAGCACCCGCCATATACACTGAGGCTGGTAGGTTGGAACCTAGCCTGGGCCAGCTACACAACAATGACAACTGCAACACCAACAACAAACAACAAAATAGCCGGGCATTGTGGTGGGCTCCTATAGTCCCAGCTACTTGGGAGGCTGACACAAGAGAATCTCTTAAGCCCAAGAGTTTGAGGTTGCTGTGAGCTGCGCTCTACAGAGAGCAACATAGTGAGACTGTCTCAAAAAAAAAAAAAAAAAAATTGTGGTATGAATATCTATGCACCAGAT
Source organism: Loris lydekkerianus (assembly GCA_963574355.1). NCBI lineage: Eukaryota > Metazoa > Chordata > Mammalia > Primates > Lorisidae > Loris > Loris lydekkerianus. The sequence goes on from CAUYPK010081974.1 coordinate 15,707, forward strand.
AGCATAGTAGCAAATGAGGGAGCTAAGGGAATTTCACCCCAAATTTAACTACTTGGTATAAAGAATACTTTGAAGTAAAGGCTGTTCATGATTAAAAAACATTTGCAAGGGGCTTCTCTTCTATCTACATAAAATCTGACTTACTTGATCTAAGCATTAAAGGGGTGGCAACTGAACTCCTTTTTCCCCCTGAAAGCTAGCCCACTCTGCTCAAATTGTTTATTTAAAAAATTTTTTTGAGACAAGAGTCTCACTTTCTTCCAGTCTCACCTGGTAGAGTGCGTCTCAAAGCAACCTCTTGGGTTCAAGCGATTCTCTTACCTCAGCCTCCCAAGTAGCTAGAACTCCAGGTACCTGCCACAACGCTCAAGTATTTTTTAGAAACAGGGTCTGGCTCTTGCTCAGGCTGGTCTTGAACTGGTGAGCTCAAGTGATCCATCCTTCTCAGCCTCCCAGAGAGCTCCCAGGTATTATAGGTGTGAGCCACCTCCTGGGCAGGGAACAAATTGTTTAAAACCTGTCTCTCAGGTTAATTTACAAGTCAATTTGTACCCCCCCCCACTGTCTATTTATCCTCCATAGCAGCTACTTATTGTCCCTGTACTCCACATTTCTCCTCTCCTTTCTAAGAGGCATCATAGATATCTGACCATCATTGAAACATTGAGACTTGTGATTCTCCCCAAGCACGTGGTATTTGGGAATAAACATTTCTCTTATTAATCTGCCTTAATTGTGAATTGATCTTTCAGCCATTCTCTGGGTTAGAAGGGCAACTTTCCCCTTACCCCTACACAACTATCATATAAAAGAAACTATAGAGATGCAAGGAGATTGAGAGAAAGACACACTGATAATAGAAGACTTTGATTCACCTTCCCCAATCAAAATCAGATCAAGTGGTCAAAATTAAATGAATCTAGAAATTAAAAAAGCATGATTAAAATTGTAGATGTCATTGATACACATCAATCATTATGTCCTTAATATACAGAATATCCTTTCTCTGAAATATTTCTACACACACACACCCCATGTGTATATTCACTAAAGATTATATATTGGGCCACAAACAAAACTTCACTAAGTTTCCAAATAAATAGTATGGATAGCTTTTTTTTTTTTTTTTTTTGAGACAGAGTCTCAGTCTGTCACCCTGGGTAGAGTGCTGTAGCATCACAGCTCACAACAAACGCAAACTCTTGGGCTCAAGAGATCCTCTTTCCTCAGCCTCCGAAATAGCTGGGACTTCAGGCACCCACTGTAACCCCCAGCTAGCTTTCCTGTTTTTAGTAGAGAGTGGGTCTTGCTCTTGCTCAGGTTGGTCTCACTCCTGAGTTCAAGGGATCCACCCTCCTTGGCCTCTCAGAGTCCTAGGATTGTAGGCCTGAGCCACTGTGACTGGGCACTCATAAAGATTCTTAGCTTTCATCATTGCTCCAATAGATAATATCATCCTTGTAAAACCAAGGGCTAATTTTTGAGACGTTTCTAGGCCCTACATTTGAGTGGAACAGCTGACCTACCTAGACCAGCGGCCCTTGCCAAGGAACTGACTCAGCTGGTATTGCAACGCCCACCCAAAAAGCAACTTAGCCAAGATCATTTCTATAGTGCTATAGTTCTGTTCTGTACCTAGCTAATTAGCAGACCCAACTGCCTAATGCTTTGCCTAGTGCTAAACTATTAATACGTTTAAAAATTCTTTCTACTGGGTGGTGCCTGTGGCTCAAAGGAGTAGGGCCAGCCCGCCCCATATATGGGAGGTGGTGTGTTCAAAGTCAGCCCTGGCCAAAAAAAAAAGAAAGAAAGAAAGAAAAAAAAATGTGTTTGGGCGATGCCTGTGGCTCAAAGAAATAAGGGCACTGGCCCCATATGCTGGAGGTGGTGGGTTCAAACCCAGCCCCGGCCAAAAAAACTGCAAAAAAAAAAAAAAAAAAAAGAAAAAAGAAAAGAAAACAGTCACAATAATAATTCTGCAGCAGTTTTGACATTTTATAAATGCAAATAATTATACAAACTAAAAAAAAAAATGAAGGCATGTGACCTATGAGTCCAAGTCATAAAAGATATTGTGGCTTTGCCTTGTTCTTCCTTGGTCTACTTACTCTGAAGGAAGATTTCTTGCCATTTGAGGACATTCAAGCAGTTCTGTGATGAGGTCCATGTAGGGAGGAACTGAGACCTGCTGCAAACGGCCATGTGAGTGAGCTGTCTTAGAGATGGACCCTCCAGCCCAGACAAACCTTCACATAACTGAAGCACCAGATAACAAATTGACTGGAAATTCAACAGAAACTCAGAGTCAGAACCACCCAGCCAAACCTCTCCTGAATTTCTCTTTCACATAATCTGAGAGGTACTAAATATTTTTTATTTTAAGTTACTAAATTTTGGAGTAATTAATTATGTAGCCATATAATTAATACAGAAGGCAGAATAAAGACATTATCAGACTCTAAGAAGCCAACGTGGGTGGATTGCTTGAGTTCAGGAGTTTAAGACCAGTCTGAGCAAGACCTCGACCCCATCTCTACTAAAAATAGAAAAACTAGCCAGGTGTAGTGGCAGATGCCTATAATCTCAGCTTCTTGGGAAGCTGAGGGAAGAGGATTGCTCAAGCCCAAGACTTGGAGGTTGCTGTGAGCTATGATGGCATAACACTCTACCCAGGGCAACAGAGTGAGACTGTATTAAAGGAAATTCTCATGTAAATTTTTCAGGTAGAAGGAAAACGAAACTAGATGGAAAGTAAGAGAGAGAGAGATGGAAAGAAATACAAATGGTAAATAGGTGTTTAAAGCTAATGTTTCACTGGATTTTTTTTTTGAGACAGAGCCCCAAGCTGTTGGCCTGGGTAGAGTACTGTGGCATCATAGTTCACAGCAACCTCCAACTCCTGGGTTCAAGTGATTCTCTTGCTTCCATCTCCCAAGTAGCTGGGACTACAAGCACCCGCCACAACGCCTGGCTATTTTTTGGTTGTAGTTGTCCTTGGGCTGGATTTGAACCTGCCAGCTCTGGTGTATATGGCTGGCGCTTTAGCCACTTGAGCTATAGGCGCCACCTTGCTTAGCTATTTTTTTGGCTGTAGCATCATTGTTGTTTAGCGGGCCCAGGCTGGATTCGAACCCACCAGCTCAGGTGTATGTGTCTGGTGCCTTAGCCACTTGAGCCATAGGCGCCGAGCCCCAGCTGAATTCTTGTTTGTATAGTGGTTAGAACAATGCGTTGAGA